>RJWJ010012598.1:0-41712 GCA_004363605.1 Indri indri | reverse complement strand
TTTATCTTAAAAGAACTCATATCTGGACTGCTTAATTGAAGGGTACACGGTCATAACTATGGAGCACTTAGACATCAGCACTCCCTCCTAACGTGCTAAGTAGAGTCATTATGCAAAGTGAATAACTCTAAGGGTGAGGATATCCTCAACAACCTCGCTCCTACTTGTGGGTTGAAAATTAGGCATAAGAAGGCCAATTGCCAGCTAATGCTGTTGCTCTGAGGCTTGTGTACAAACTGAAAGGTTGAAGTGTACCCTTTCAGCACCAGGATTCCTTTCCAGTGGATCCACACTCCTCTCCATGGCTTACCCCAGCCAAAGCAATATTGCTACAACCTCTTAGCATTCTTCTTCACGCTCACCCTGCAGACAAGCACATTGTCCTGTCTAGAGTGTCCTCTTCACCAACACATTCCAAGCTGCTTTGGCTCGGGAGAGTCTAAACTTGGGCCTGATGACAGATAACTAAAATCTTTTAAGAGAACTCCAAAAAGAAAAAAAAAGAAAAACAGGAGGAAAGGAACTGGAGCTGCATGTCAACTCACACTGTGTTGTCAGCTACTTTAGCTGACTGAGAAATACAATTCTCTGCAATGGAAGAAGTTTCAATGATAACCTTGTTGGGAAATGATATCAGAGGACAAAGGTGTCACTTTTAAATGTGTAACTTAGTACTATCAGCACTGTTAATTTCTCTGGCCACTTTAACTCTTAATGCGGCTACAGTGTGAGTATCACTTACACACAAGACCAGTTTATCAGTAAGAGAAAAGATTACATAGATGCAGTATAAGCACATCGGCTCGGTAGAAAATATGTAATATATTGTTTAGGCTTCAGCGAAGGTAAAAGTACTTACTAAACTAAAAAGACATACTAGTTTAGTTGCCTTAAATTAGATATTAGTCTTTGGTCCTCTTGGGTCTACCATTTTCATTTGAGATGCCCAGTTTGTATTTGAAGGTTGTTATCACTTAAAAGATAATTAGCAGCAGTTCTAAAACAAACAGGCAGTTTAAATTTAGTGACTATTTGTGTCACAACTAGCACACATAATGGAAAGTCAAAATAGTCCCCAGAAGCTAATGCTTATGACTAGGTAAAAAATGAGTGATTAATGCCTAATATAGCCAGGTAATTGGTCAAAAGCATGTATGTGTCTGGACATGTCTGTGTATGTGTGTAGGTTTTTACCCATTCAGTCATTAGCTTGTTTTCTGTCTTTTTCTTTATATACTCAAAATTATTTTACTCCTTGATGTTATTTAATTTCTGAAAATTGAAGTGAAAAAAATGAACTATATCATTTATCAAAATATTTTAATGCAGGTGCAGCGGCTCACGCCTATAATCCTAGCATGCTGGGAGGCCAAAGCGGGAGGATCACTTGAGGTCAGGAGTTCAAGAGCAGCCTGAGCGAGAGCGAGACCCCATCTGTACTAAAAATAGAAAAAAAGAAAAAAATATATTTTAATGCTTGGTTTTGATTTAAATGTTTCTATCCTCAAATCATCTATCATTAATGATAGACATTTGCCTGACTTATTCACTTCTTAGAATTTTAAAATACAAAGTCTTGAATTTCTTATAAAAACAAACTTCAGTTTTAAGTTCAATATACGAGTACTGTTTATTTTATAAGAATACATTTTTAAAACGTAAAGATTGCTCTAGTTATTTTTTGAAAAACTTATATATTAATAACTAAAGATATAAAATATGTCAGTATTTAACCTTGTCTACTTTCGTTAATGAATTAAAATATTTTAAAACTCAATTAAAATCATTAAGAAAGCACCTAAGCATCATTCACTTGTTCTGTATCAGTCATTTTTATAAAATAGGCATATTCATTAAAGTGCTATTCATTTTTATGAAAGGTGATTTGACTCTATTCTTATTGGTTCTCATCTGGAACTATGGTTTAAAACAGATACTCTCCTTTCTATTTGAAGTTAATTTTAGTAGCAAGTGTTAATATTTCATGGCCAAATTTATGAGTGCATCAGCAATTCACTCCAACAAGGATGGGTGGGGATTCTGAAATTTAACCTTTTATCAGAGTGAAAATAATCCAGAGTCCTGATATTCTTCCAAATTATCTACTCTCATTCAACATTCATTCAAGAGATCTCTTTTTAGTATTTTTTTATTTCCAAGTATTATGGGGGTACAAATATTTTTGGTTACATGGATCACTTTTGTAATGCTCGAATCATGGTTAAAAGTGTGCCCATCACCCAGATAGTGATCATTGTACCCGTTAGGTAGGTTTTTGCCTATTCCCTCCTCCCCACTCCCCCCTGCTTGATTTCCTTTGAGATTTACTTCCCTGTGTGCACAAGTGTGTTCATCAGTTGGTTCCAATTTAATAGTGAGTACATGTGGTGTTTGTTTTTCCATTTTTTAGATAATTCGCTTAGGATTTGATCCAGCAATCCCACTACTGGGTATTTACCCAAAGGAAAAGAAGTCATTTTATGAAAAAGACACCTGGACTTGAATGTTTATTGCAGCACAATCCACAGTTGCAAAGATGTGGAATCAACACAAGTGCCCATCAATCCATGAGTGGATTAACAAAATGTGGTGTATGTATACCACAGAATACTTACTACTCAGCCGTAAAGAAGGATGACTCAAGAGATATTTTTAAGTATCTAATATATGAAAAGCTCTGTTTTCCAGAGAATCTGCCCAAAATATTAATGATGATGAAGAAAAGAAAAAGAAGTCAAGTAGCTTTTTTAGATTCCCAGCACTTTTTCATTCCTTTTTGTAATAATATCCTTCTGAGTTGGAAGTAAACTTTCTTTCTGCTTGTCCAGGGGTGAAGAGAACAATCCACCAACACAATGTCCACAAACACGCTCGCTTTAATCCATAAAGATATTTTCCCCTGTGAACTTATCCTGGATCTGATAAGCAAGATGATGATTCCTTTTTCATTATAAATATGGAATACAGGTTAGTCACAAAATACTTCTTTGAGGTGAGAAATATCTTCTTCTTAGGCTTCTTTGTCTCCAGTGACAGATAATTACTCCCTGGGACAGCGCTGGCAAAATAGTATCTTATTCCATTTTCTCAGAAAGAGCTATGCACAAAATATTCAATTTCTCCACTATTAACTTGAATAACTGACTCCTTGAAATTAACTCTAAGCCATTGGCTAAGTAGATCTGCCATCATATTCTTTATTATCAACTAAAGGAAACTCTTCATTTTTACCCCTAACTCTGTTGCACTCCTATAACGGTCTGATGCCCTTGTTGATGCAGGGGAGGGACTTGGGAGGTGATGTTAGTGACAGGGGGCGGCTGTGGGTACAGGTGGGGTTTGCTCACTTGCTTGCCTGCCGCTCACCTCCTGCTGTGTGGCCCCATTCCTGGCTGGGGTTGGGGACTGCAGTTCTAACGAATACCTTAACCAAGCTTATATTTGATATTACCAATATCTCTTAAATTATTTTGATACATAGTGTGGATACTGAACAAGTGTATAAAATGATTTTTAAAAGTATTAGTTTTTCATATTCTTTTTAAAAACTTTACCTACAGTAACCAAGATTACTGCAAGCGTGCTAATGCATTAAAATTAGTTTTCATAGCTTTCATGAATTACTTTTTCTAAAAAACAATTTTTAATTGTATTGAATGCTTATTTCATGCCTCAGAAAAACTAGTATAGACCTTCAGTTAGCTTCCACAAAGATTAAATAAATTATAAATAGTCAAGAGCAACTATGATACAACAATGTCTTATCCTAATGTCCATAAAAGTGTATGACTTTTACTCCATTTCTAAAAATTTAACTACAGTCACTAATATGACTCTTTGTTTTTGATTCACAGTACAGAAAGACAATAAAGAAAGTCTAAAAAATCTTCTGAAATAATGAAAATATTTAAGAATTCTATCATTATTGTGATAATGGTATGTATCATACCAAATCATTTTTATTATTATAAAGAAAATGAAGGGCTTATAACTAGAATCTACTTAGAACTCAGGAAAACCAGCAAGAAAAAAATCAAACAACCCTATCAAAAAGTGGGCAAAGGACATGAACAGAAACTTTTCAAAAGAAGACAGAATAATGACCAAAAAACATATGAAAAAATGCTCAACATCTCTAATCATCAGGGAAATGCAAATCAAAACCACAATGAGATATCACTTATCTCCAGTGAGAATGGCCTTTATCAAAAAGTCCCAAAACAATAAATGTTGGCGTGGATGCGGAGAGATAGGAGCACTCATACACTGCTGGCGGGACTGCAAACTAGTGCAACCTCTGTGGAAAGCAATATGGAGATACCTCAAAGAGATACAAGTAGAACTACCATTTGATCCAGCAATCCCATTACTGGGCATCTACCCAAAAGAACAAAAGACATTCTATAAAAAAAGACACCTGCACTTGAATGTTCATAGCAGCACAAGTCACAATTGCAAAGATGTGGAAACAACCCAAATGCCCATCAATACATGAGTGGATTATTAAAATGTGGTATATGTATACCATGGAGTACTATTCAGCTATAAGAAACAATGGTGATATAGCACCTCTTGTATTCTTCTGGATAGAGCTGGAACCCATTCTATTAAGTCAAGTATCCCAAGAATGGAAAAATAAGCACCACATGTACTCACCATCAGATTGGTTTCACTGATCGACACCTAAGTGCACATATAAGAATAACATTTATTGGGTGTCAGGTAGGTGGGAGTGGGGAGGAGGAGATGGGTATATGCATACATAATGAGTGTGATGCACACCGTCTGGGGGATGGACACGCTTGAAGCTCTGACTTGGGGGGGGAGGGCAACATATGTAACCTAAACATCTGGGGTACCCCCATAATATGCTGAAATAAAAAAAAAATTCTGCCCTTTCTCTCAATAGAATGTATACAGAAACATACATAAACCTAATAGACATTTTAATGTCTCAATTAAAAGTAATAAAATAAAAATTGAATTGGAAAAGTAGTTTAAACACCTGAAGTTCTGTAAGTAGAGAGTTTAAAAAAAAAGAAAAGAAAGAAAATATTACCTTTTTTCCTCAGAAACTCAGGGAGGGAACACATCAAACTTTTACAATTTTTGCTGACATTTAAATAAAGTGAAATTTCTCAAAGTTAGTAAATAATGAGTAAAGCCAACTACTTATCAAAATAATGAGAGCTAATAATAATTTAAGATCAGCTTACCATTTTATTCATTTGTATAAAAGGTAAATATATCCAAGACCCTTGTTCTAAAAAGTTTAGGGACAAAAAACATATTCTGTGTAGAAATCAGCATGGAATATAGAAGAAATTATTTTGTTTATCTCCAGGTAAATATTGTAATTATTCCATATACTGTATGTCTAGCTATATGTCTGATTTTTTTAAAAAAAACTCTTTGCTATATAGCTAAAGTCTGGATTGGTCAACCCTAAAATCATTCTTTCTTAGGGAATTAAAAAACAAATACTGCTGCTTTTCTAGTTATTTCAGGCATTTTGAAGAGCATGAATTTGTTCAGACTACTTTGGTAATCACATATTTTAAATAATGAAAAAAGATTATAGGATATTGATTAGGTAACTGCTGTGCTCTTGTATTAACCAACTTCCTCAAAGTACCTGTTTTGTAAGTAGTCAGTTCTTACTATGGCCAACACTGAGCCTCATTTAATCTGTATAAAAGCCCACTTATATAGACACCACTATCCCCGGTTTGCAGATCAGGTAATTGGGGCTCGGTGAAGAGAAATAGCTTGCCCAAGATCGCCTCACTACTAAGTAACAGAGGCAGGATTTCAACTACATTCTCCCTGACATTAAAGTCTATGCATCTTATACTATACCACATTGCTTCTTGGGACCTCCGCAGGGCCAAAGTATATATTTAGTTTTAAATGAATGCCTAGGTATCATGGATAGCTTCAGTAATATTGTACATCACATTATAATTAATACAAGGAGCTAAACTGAATATCTCACAACTATATTACTCATATATGAATGCTTCACCTTTTTCAGAATCTGTTTACAAGTAAACAAATCTTGTAACTTAGGAAAGAGTTTTTATTAGCATTGCTGGACACATGAAGAAAACTGAGACACAAAGACACTAAGTGGCCTGGGTAAAGTTGCATATACACTAACTTAATGGGAAGGTCAGACTGAGACTCCCTGCTGACTTCCACTTAACATGGCATCTAACATTTTTTAAAAGACAAAATAGTAGTTTTAAAAAATGTCAAACATCATGGGATCCTAGCATTATTCACAAAAGCAATGTTTATTAAGAACATTAAAATTTCATAAAACTTTAGAAATGCTCAGCCAATGACATCATCCAAAATATTTGTTTTCTGTGGTTATAATTCAAGATGCTGGTGTGATTTGGGCAAATACTGTTTCAAATGTTGGCTTAGAGAAATTTCTATTTTACTTGTACAAATTCTTACCCTGGGGCTTATCAGCTAGCATCTAAGGCAAAATATCTGAAGAGCAAATCAATGAACAGAAATTTTAAGCAATAGTAGTCTGCATAGCTGTTAGCTACAAAAACAAATGTAAGAAAAAAAGTCATATCTCAACTATCTAAATTTAAGCATGCTTCCTTGTTTAACACCTTCATAATGATTTTTTTTTTCCAATTGAAACTGAAAGGGAGAAGTCTAAGTGGAAAAAAATTATTTCAGCAAAATTTGCTCCCGTTATTTCTCCAAGGACAGCTGAGACTCCCTGACCTGCATAACTCATCACTGTCCATGTAAACAGTAGCTGCCCCAGGGCTTGAGAGATGTAGACAACTTTTTTTCTTTCAAATCTTTTTCTCTTTAAAAACTTCAGTGCCTAATTAGTATACATCTCAGAATCTCTCAGTGTAGGTCAGTGTTACACCTGTGGGAATATATGCTGTAGGTCTGTTGTAAAATAAAACCTGTGCTTTAAAAAGTATCACCTTGCATTACATGGAGGTGAGGTATTGCATTCTCCCTTCTTGAAGGCTTCCTTCCCCTAGAAGAGAATATGCACCCTTCTACAATTTACTCCAACCACCTACTGAGAGAAGAGAGAAAGGGTGGTAGAAGGATCCATTTTTCTACCCTGGCCCAAAAACTTCAGACTAAGAAAATTTCTGTTTTAATATCAGATGTGTTTAAATATAATCTTCCATACTTACTTATAAATATTTTTATGGATTTTCATAAGGAAAATATCATCCACTTAGTAAAAATGCAATGGCATTTTATTTCCTGTCTTTTTCATTTCACTAATAATGAAATTAGAAGTTATAAAGGAGACTGCCTCTCCGTGAAACTCTTCTACTTCTCAGAGTCATTCACTTTGCTTTTCCTGGTTTCTCTGCTATTATTTTATGACAAACTTCTAGTGATTCAAAAGTAGCCATCCAACGCCTCTTCTACACATTGAGAAAGCAGTATCCCCTGTATTAGTAGCATTTACATCACTGAGCTCTATGATTTCAGAATTTGTGACTGTAACTTGCACTATATTATTTTATCCTTTTTAATATGATGATCTATGTCCTTTACATATATGGTTTCCTTTACCCCCATTTAAATATAAAGTCTTTGTAGACAGAGATCATGCCGTTCATATCACAAGCATCTCACCCAAACACCTAGAAGTATCATGTTTTGCTCAAAGTGGGATAAAAAATAAATGGTTTTTGTTTATATGTTTGCTTTCTGATTACTGAACAAATTCTTGTTGAGCTTTAATCAAACTGGACAAATTACTTAATATCTTTATCCCAGTTTTGACACCTATAAAATGAAGATAGTAATACTGGGATCTTGGAATTGCTATAAAATTGTATGTGTGACTGCTCTTTATGAAACGTGATATGCTCCACACGTTAGTTAGTGACTTCTGTGATGAAGCTATCTTCAAGAGTGAATAAAGCTTTGGGAAAGAGATGGCTTTGGTTCATTTTCTAATTATCAGCCATCTTCTGATTATTTTTATAGAAAAATTCATCTATTTTATGATTTTAAAAATAACAGAATGGATAGAAACACCTCTGGGAACAAGTGAGTGCCTGAGCATCCAGAGTCTGTTTTATGCTGTTTGGACAACACTGTTTCCTGCTGTGTCCAGCACATCCTCCATCCCCTCTCCCATCCAGGTTGAGTGCCAAGGATTAAGGCTCTGATCTGTCAACAGTGGGAGAAAATAGCACTTTGCAGCTCATTAATTTTGAAAGACTACATCTTTGGCCAAATCTACTAGGTTTTATTTTAGGTGTTGACTATTGACAATAGAAACTCTCTTTTATTCACCTTTTATTCTCTCCCAGAACTAAGCATAGGATCTTGAATACATTAAGAATTAATAATATTTATTAAAGAGTCCAATTCAAAGGAACTTATCAATGTTCACTTTATGTTTCATAGTCAAGTCAGAGAAAAGAGACTTAGGATTATAATTCCAAACAAATTGCATTGCATATATATTAATACAAAATGCACACATACCATGAATATTCTAGGGTTTCAAAGCAAGTAATTGGCTTAGTGACTTGGAAAAATTAATGTACCTTCCAAAGTAGCTATTTACATAAAACATCTTTAAAGGAACATTTGTAACCTGTTAGGTTATTTATGTTTTGGAATTGCTTGCTTCTTCACATTTTTAAGAGCATATTACAAAAGTTCAATCAAACTTGTGCTATCATATTTCAAAACAGACTGCATGAAGAGATAGAAGAATAATGAAGAGTAATGAAATGCAAATCTATTTGCTTGAATTCTAGTTCAATGGATATTTAACTCCAAGAGGGCAAGAACTGTGTCTGAGTTTTGCTAACCATTCTTTAACCCAGTACCTAGACTAATGCCAGGTATATATTAGGCCTCAGCAATATCCATGAGTTTAATAAGTAAGTGGATCTACTAGCTACATATAAGTACCATATAAGTACATCATACTAAGTGCCACAGAACATGCAAGAGTAAAAAAAGACACAGTTCTTGTGTATGTCTGTGTATCACACTGAAAGCCATACCGTAAATCCTAGAACTCCTGTTGCAGGAAGTGCAATCTTCGCTTGGGACCCCTCCAGGAGTTCCGTAGCGGGCAGAGTGGGGGCAGTGAGGAGGTGGCTTCTCCAAGAGGCTCCCTCTGCTCAGGTTTTTGCACTTTTCCTGTCCTTCTGCACCACTGACCTCAGCACTCTGCAGCCACCAGCGTTTCTCTGCCAAGCTGCTATCCAGATTGCTACTGACCAAAGTGAGCTGCATGGGGACCTCAGTACAACACAGGCTGAATCCCAACTGTACCCTTCTATCTCTGAGCCTGACTCACTCTTTCAGGGTGGCTTCCACAACAAGGCCTGTAGGTCCTTAGTGGTGCAAGTCTTTCTGTTTACACAGCAGTCTCCTTCCCAGGACATACTGATGATGGCCAGGCATGGCCTAGTCAGTCACAACCTCCTGGTGCAAAAGCAGCCACTAGTCCCTCTATCATTTCAGCCTGGCTCTCTCAACTGACCAGTTGTTCTCTTGGGGAATTGTGATTTCCTCCAGTTGAGTCTTTTTGGAGGAACTCACAGCCCTTCAATCAGGTTTGCATTTGCCTGAAGCCCAATTATGACGTGGGTTCATGTCCTCTTACACAGGGCTCCTTGGGATGATACGAATTGCAGAACTTAGCCAGGCACCTGCTTTTCAGGGTCCTCTGCTTTCCATGACAAGTAGGGCATTCCCAGAACACTCTATGCCATCTAGAGGCTGCTCTGCCTAGAGCATGCAGCATAGGCCCCCGGGAGGCTGCGCTGCTGATGCCACTTGCCAGCCTTGCAGTGTCATTTCACACACGGAGTGTGACAAATTCCTAAAGGCATGACAGGAATGCAGAAGATCAAGCTGAAATTGAGGTTCTATTGAGAAAGAGGCCTATCAGTTGAGTCTCGTAGCGTGAACACAATTTCCAGACAAGAAAATAAAGAAACGAAGCGTTTTCCATTTGGACAGGAATGGACCAAAAAAGGCATGGAGGCTGGAGATTCCAGAGCCAAAATAGAAGATGTCAATCTAATAGAAGAAGGAGAAAGAGGAAGACAAGAGACAAAAGGGGATGGTCTGAAGAACTTCTACATCTACACAATCTACATCTACACAATGCAGAATTTAAAAGACAGAAATATTTATAAATATTAAGTATAATCTTTCTAGTGCATTTTAATCACTTGTGATATACACTGGTAAGTTAAAATGACTAAAAACTGCTGTGTGCACTGTGATCTCACTTGCATAAAAATATAAAAATATTTGGATATAAAAAAATTGAGAGCAGATCTTAAGAATTGCTATCTCTGAGTGCTAGAAATATAATAACATTTTATCTTTTTCTTACATTTATTCTTTTTGTTTATGTGGATCTTGTGATATTATCACAAACATTAATTATGGATTTAAAATAATGCTAGCAGGAATACACTAAAAAGAATTGAGAGAGTTTCTAGGTACAGGTTTTCTGACCCTGGAGATCATCTTTAATTTTTACAAGGATATGTTAATAACACAGAAAATAATTACTTCAGTATATGTCTAATTTAATTGTTTTATGATGGGTATTTATTGGAATGTAAGTAGCAATTTGGCTTATTTTCCTTTCATGCAAATTATACACTGAAAATAACAAATGTAAAAAAAATTAAATTTAGAAAATTGTAGTGAATTTCTCCAAATTTGAATCCTGATGGATTTGTATAAATTCTGCACCAAGAAGATGAGACTGATCTTAAGGATAATACATTTTTATCATGATTGAAAGATTCTGAGGAAGGTTCTCTAATATAAAATATCTCTTCCTTTTATGTATGCTCTTTGCTGACAGAAATCCTTACTATAGGGCCGGGCGTGGTGGCTCACGCTTGTAATCCTGGCACTCTGGGAGGGCGAGGTGGGAGGATTGCTTGAGCTCAGGAGTTCGAGACCAGCCTGAGCAAGAGTGAGACCCCATCTCTATTAAAAATACAAAAATTAGCCGGTGTCATGGTGTGCACCTGTAGTCCCAGCTACTTGGGAGGCTGAGGCAGGAGGATCTCTTGAGCCCAGGAGTTTGAGGTTGCTGTGAGCTAGGCTGACGCCACGGCACTCTACTCAGTGCAACAGAGTGAGACTCTGTCTCAAAAAAAAAAAAAATAGTAATAATCCTTACTATTTGTCCCATGTTTGAAGGCCAAAGGTTACACGTTAAATGCTGAGATGAGCAATACTTTAAAAAATTATCAGCTACTTTAGCTTGCATACATTTCCCAAGTGCCTGGTAAGTAGAAGAAATGGGAAAATGGGAGACTTCAGTCTGATCAGGAGCAGAAAGTATGAGAGAAGGGCTGGAAGCAGACATTGCTTCTTTTCTTGACTCACTTGTCACCAGATTTTGAGCTCCTTGAGAGCAGCAACTACATTGTATTCACCTCTTCTTTAATCCTCAGCCCCTAAGACTGTGTCTGGTGCATTGTAGGAAGAGAAGGATGGAAGGATAGAAGGAAGGAAGGAAGGAAGGAAGGAAGGAAGGAAGGAAGGAAGGAAGGAAGGAAGGGGAGAGAAGGAGGAAAGAACAAAGAGAGGAACTTCCCAAGAAAATTGCTAAGGATTTACAAATATCCAGAGGCCCCTGAGCACCTGAGGGAACAGACTATCAGGAGGTCTTAACCTTGTCTTTCCAGGGACAAATAGAGGAGGATACAAAAGAGACATGGAAGAGCACTGAAGATATTTGGTTATACTATTGGCAGATTTAAGAACAAATAAATGGAAACAAAGAGAACAAAAGGAAGAAGGAAAGAACGAAAACCTTTTATTCCCACCAAAACAGTTAAAAATCAATATAGTTCACTACTTTCAAGGATAATAATACATTTCAGTAATGTTTAGTGGGATCTCGTTAACTGAAATCTTGTGAAAATTCTTACTGTTTAGGCTGCTTTCTTTTCTCAGAGGAAAACAGCGCAGGAGTTTAGGGTGGGTTGGAATAGGGATTAAGATCCTAAAGGTATTTTCTCAGCTTTCTGAAGTTTTATGACAAGAAATAAGGGCAATAGCGGTGCACACATGCAATGTATTTGTCAGGTTAATGGGTAGGCTCCAAATGCCACTAATTTCCATAACTAGGCGAGTGTAGAGACTTGTCTTCTTGTATTAACTCAAAAATACCTACTACTATGGGATCAGAAGTTCAGAGATTAGCAAGCCTCTCAAATTTAGTCAGTTAAGACTCTTTATCCAGTTTCAACATCTGACTTTTTTTCAGCATGCAGTCATGCCCCCTATAAAGAACATTCGATACCAAAAAAGCATCTTAGAACTGACAAATTAAGGAGATCTTATCCACCCAATAAAAAAAAGTTACCTTAGATTAAAAACAGTTCATATAATGGAGTTTAGATGATTTGTTTCACAAAAAAATTCAAACTTAATATATGTTATGAAAGTCTTTGTGTGGGCAAAGTTAGTTGCAACTGTGCAATTAAAAAAACAAATATATTTTCATTATTGTCAATGTAATTACTCCTTTTAAAAATCTAAAAATGTGTTTTGTATTTATGAAAAGAGTAGATAAGTGGATAGACAGATAAAGTAGAATACAAAGGTTATGTTATTATTTCCATACGAGCATACAAAAGGAAGCATCGGTACAGGTTTTTTGGCCAGAGCAAATATAACACATAAATGTAAAGACATCTATCAGGTCAAATGTCTTTTCTAAAGGATAGATAAAAAGGAAGACACTCTGACACTTCACTGATGCTTTCACAGAATTAAAGAATAAATTCTTATGAGCTAAAAAAAATGCACATTGGGCACCTAACTTCTTAGAGTCATAAAGAAACCACAAACATTTATGTCTACTTCTCTAGTTTAAAACACTAGGCAATCCATAGAAAAATTTAACTTAGATATAAAGAGAAAGTTGCTGCTCAAAAACAAAACTAGATAAATTGATTTTATACACGTTTTCAACATAATATTTTTCTTTTTTTATTTCTTTTTGTTCGATTATTTCAAATTTGAGTCCTTCTTGAAACTATAAAACTGGGAATGTATAAAGTTTGCTTGTGTCTGGTTTCAAAGATGGCCTTTTTTTTTCCTTTTCTTTTCTTCTCTTTTTTATACACAAAATGTCTGCCAAGCCTGAAAATGATGCAGATCATGTTTCTATGTCTGTTAGGTGGCGCTTACCAGGCAGTCTGGCTCTAGCCCGGGATTTTTCAACTGCTCACTGTGGTGGAATTACAGTAGGGGGTTAGGAGTGGGGTTAGTGGGAGGGAGTCTTTGTCCCCGCTGCATTTAAAATTACATCTAATCTTATCAAGGCGCTCGTCATTGTTTCTGGCGGCCAGGAGCAGGTACAGTACTGCTTTTGTTCAAGTCAGTAGCTTTGCTGAATAAAGTCGAGGGAAAAGCCAAGACTAAATAATATTCTTTCAGAACCTCATGTGCTGATTGAAAAAATGCTTTGAGAGAGAACGAAAGAAAGGTGGGGGTGGAAGAGACAGGTAAAGTCACAATAGAAAAGTATCAATGTAGTAAGAAAAAAAGTGTAGACTTGAAGATTAGGGGGAAAGAAAACTATTGCAGAAAAAATTTGTGCAAAAATACTTTACTTCTTATCCACTAAGATGTATTGGCTCATTTTCTTTGGCATAATATAAACATAAAATTCAGAGAACATGTTCTGTCTATTTCTTCCATTTGAGAAAATTAAAACCTAAAGCAAGACAACTTTTTTTAAATGGCACAGAGCCACAAAGCATATTTTCACTTGCACAAATAAATATTCCCAAACCTTGTTTGTGCAGAGTCCCTGTTGATGTTCTTGTCCTTTTAATATGCTAAAATGTAAGTTGAAGAGTCTCTGTCATAACTCTGGAGGTTGAAGTAGACCTAAGAGGAGTAAGTGGTAATAAATCCAAGTTCAAAAAACTTGCCCTGACCAGCTTTGAACAAAGCAGTGACACTATAATTCTAACAACCAGAACAATATAATTCTCAGCAAGAAAAGAAACCCTCACTTTTTCATGTGTCAGTAAAGATTGCAAGTTAATTCAGACAGAAATAACTGGCATTAAGGTTTACTAGAGATTCCATTATTGTAATTTGAAAATCAAGATGAAAAGTAGCTTGTTTAAACATGTTCAGTTTTAAAATATGGTGAATTAACAAAAGTAACTCATAGACATACACTGGAAAATAAAGTTTATACCAAAAATTGCTGGTTTAGATTTTTATCATTTATAATTAAATTATGTAAAATAGGATTTAACAAATTTTCTGAAGCTCAAAAACTGTTTTTCAGTGTGCGCTTTCAGCTCATTAAAAATCAAAATGAACCAACCTTTGATCAATAACAATCTTAGAAGGACTTTATTGTTTATTACTCTCATCTTTTTTAGCTCCAATGTATACTAATTATTATATTTCATTTTAATATTATGCTCAAGAAAATACCTGAAAGTGTGTGTCATGGAGGGTTGAAAATACAAATTCTGATTAAATACATTTTAGCAATATGGTATTTCTCCACATTTTACTTGCTACTAAATAGACAACTATTTTGACAATTTTCAGAATAGTGTGATGAATGAATGCAGACACAAAAACTACAATTCAAGTGATATTAAAATTGCAAGTGCACATTTTGTGATTTGATAGGCCATTGTAAATAATATATGAGTAAAATTAACATTCACATTACTTTTGATACATTACAGTCAAGTGTATATACTAGTCAATGTATTTTAAAGTTATACTTCAAGGTCTTTTGCTATCACAGTTCATTCCTATATCTAATTGTTGTATAGATCATCATAGAATCATTTTACTTATAGGTGTTGTGTATTCATTGTGCTCAGTTGCTAAAATGAATTCTAACCACCGTTTTTATGATAATTTTCTTTAAACCAAATATACTCGAATATTTTTCTATATATATTTTGTCACTTGATTGCAATTTAAATCATCTATCACAAATAGTACAATGTCATTTAGTCAAATGGATTGTTTTTTAGTATAAAATCCTATACAAACTACCTTTATAACTTGCATTCACTTCAATTTTCCAGTTAGAAAACTTTGTCACATTTGATGATCTCTTCCAAAAATCATCTGCTGCTATCAATGTTATACTATCCCTTATAATTTGATTGTAGAAATCAAGAAACAAACATGTCATAATTATAAAAACCAAATCCATTAAAACGTTCAGTTAATAAATTTCAAAATGGAGTTTTAAAAATTATTTAGTGGCCCTTTAAAAAGTCCTTTTTCTGTCTAACCTTGATTCTAAATGTCTTTTTTTTTTTTCCTGCTCATAAAAACTCTTACATATCCCTGTAGTACTGGAATATTGTTTCAATATTCAACAATATTATTGCAACTCACAGGAGAAATGAAATCATACTAAGGACTTCCTCATTGTAAATGTTTTTATAGAAATGGGAAAGGAGTTGGATATTAGTTTGTATTTGCTGGCCAAATTCCAAATTATGAAATTACTTTTGCCTTCCTTAAATCATTTCTGTAATTTTTATCGAAAAAATTAGATTTCATTTCCCCTATTCTCTAAACTGATCTTTTGCTTAGTGTTGATTGTAAGCTAGAGTGTGAGATGGGAGAAGTGGGGGAGGAAGAACAGAGAGTATTCCTAAAAATAAGGGTTGGGGAAGAAAATTCCTGCTGCATGCCATTAATTCTGCTCACTCAGCAATTTGAAGCACCCTCTTCTTCTTTGTTCTTTTGTTTCTAAGATGTCCTGCCTACTCCTCATTTGTGTATCACAAACTTAGATTCAGTGACATGTTCAAGTGTGCTGGGAATTTATCACAACCCAAGAAAAATCAGGGAGATAATTTGACATCATTTTTTTCTACCTCTAGCTCTCCCTGTGGTTGTTCACGTATCTTCAACTGTGTGTTGTTATTATGCTATATGTCATTTAGAGACATTGTCATTTAGAGACAATCTGATTGCCATAATTCATTTTAAAAATTTTTAAAAACTGACACATGAGAAGATGAACTGCTTTTACCAAGAGCTAGAGACTATCAGTGACATCACTCTCAGTGCTACATTAAAACTCAGGGTTTAAGAGACGCGCTAATTGTTTGACTATCCAGTTTGGAAAATAAACTTTTCATTTTAAAACTTCTTATTTTCTCTTCAAAATTACTTAAATTTTTTTTTGAAAGCATAACTAATTGTGTTGTCTTCCTATTTAAGATTCTCATTAAACTTCATCTCCTTGAATAGGGGGCCATATTTGCACTGACTAGTGGGGTTTCTAAGCCACACACAGTACCTCAAATGTTGCTACTGGAGCAAATCCGTCCTGTACATAGATGCAACTCCCCACATTGACTATGGTAAAAATCTGTTGAAAGGATGTTCAAAATTATAGGTGGCCTCTTAAGACTTTCTGATTTGGTTAGGGAAGACCTCAGAGTTTTATTAAGATTTACATCGTTAATGGTCAATGATAAAATTTTCCTGTCACATGCTACAAGTTTATTATAGAACTGCTGATTTTCTTATGCCGAGTCTCCTCCACTGGGGCCCTATCCCAGCCCCCGAGCTGGTAGAGACCCTTCTGGGTGGTGACCGGGGAGCTTCTCTCACCCAGCTACAAACTCCTTCACCTTTTCTCTGCCACCCTCGCTCACACTCTGCCTCCCTCAAATTCAAGGAGTTAAAAAAGAAGAAAGCAAAATTTTGGGGAAAGGGCTCAAGGGCTCACACTGTAGGCTCAGAGGCTCTACGGGTTTGGCCTTTGTGGATCAATTAATATTATTTCAGATATAATTGATGAAGTGACTGAATAGTCTTTTATTGGGAGATAGGCTGATCTAAGAATTTAGCCTCCTTGTCCTTTCCCCCATGGAAAAATATAGTCTGAATTTCCACCAATTTAGAATTTTTATTTCTTGCAACCAACCCCATCCATACACTGGAAATATGTATTCCAAGGAAAGTAAAAATTACAAATTTTAAAAATGCAGTACTAATGTTCAGGCACACTATTAACAGGGTAAATTGCAATTCAAACAACCCACAGAAAATCCAAAATAACAAATATGCCACCGCAAAGGGTGTTGTCAGATAAAAACAAACTAGCATTCTGATATTAGGGGGTGAAAGAGAGAAGGCAAGAACTCAATACCTGACAGTCTTTGGTTTTAGACAGAAAGGGAAACACTCTTACATTCTTCATAAACATTAGCTTTAGTTAATTGGGAAATTTCCTATTGTAAAAAATACTCTGTGGCCAACAAAAAATGCCAGATAAATAAAGCATCGCCAAACTCAGCCCATATTCAGTAACATCATAACTATATAAGGCAAAGAGTTTCTTTCACAAGATGTCTATTTGTAGACCTAATATTTGATTTATTGTAAAACTTTTCTTGCTGTAATAGACTTTCTTGTTACATATCTCTAATATGGATTTATTTTGTATTTTTAATCCATTTTCCAAGGAAACTAGCTTCCAAAATAATTTATATCTAATGACAAATTTAAGTTCTGGTGAGTTTAAAATATAAGCTGTACATTTCTTGTATTTTCTACAGACATAGTACATTCTCAGGTCTTTTTTTTTGTGAATTCTGTTCATTTTAACCACATCAGTATAATAAAAGCAAATATAAGTTATCTTTTTTAAAAAATCAAAAGTTGAATATTTTCTACATTATAACAATATGCATTTCTACATGGAAATGCTGGCAAGAGTGATGTCCCGCAGCAAGCTGACTGGACATAACAAAACGTGCTGAAACATGCCGGGGGATGGTGGGCCGTTCTGACGTGGCTGAAAGAGAAGAGAGTGTGAGGGGTTTCACGCACAAATGGAAGACTCAACCACTGCAAAAGTGCTTCTGCTTCGTGCACAGAAATCTGGGCATAATCAACCCTAAATTCTATTTTCCACCTTGGAACAACTAAGGGATAAAGAAGCGCTGTTTAGTTGGATGGATGAGAAATGAGGGCCTTGGGAACCCTGGCTGTATTTTGGTATACGCTTATCAATCCCTAGACAGCCTGGTTCAAGGGAGGAGAAAGATTATGGTAGATACAAGATATACTTTTCAAAGGGACTTATTTGCCTTTTCTCTTCTCATTTAAAAACCATTTTTGTGTTGGTTCACTTTTATTCCTGTTTTACTCTGTATGGCTTCCCCTACCATTTTACAAAATCTTTCATTTTACTGATCTTAAGTTGCTGATACACGTTGGAAAGAAATTTTCTCTCTGATAGACCTAGCCACGTGGGTTTTGCTCTTGAGCCAGATTTTAGTTTCCTGCCCCCACTCCAAATGAATTTAGGAGGGCCTGTGACAAGTTAAAGTAGCCTGTTTGATGCTTTAGTTTTTACACTTCAGCAAGCAACCCAGCCTTCTTGGCTCCTCTCACAAAACAATCTTTGCAGAAGCTGAAGTGCACAACCGTCTGCTGAAGCTTTCCCATGATCCAAAAGTTGTTTGATTGACTGCTTTTTGAATCTCCTAATTTCGTGTAACTAGGATTTTCCTGAAGGAAATAAATATGCCCTTCTATTAAACCTTAATCCCCAAGATTACAATAAAATATTTAGTTTTCAACCTCCCCCAAAAAGACACATGAATTTTCAAGGTCATCTAAATATTACGAAAATTATATTCTGCAAAATAACTAGTTGACTGGCCAAAAATCTAAAATGCTATTCCTTCTTTGTCTCCCACACTAACATTCTTCACAGCATTTAACACTCTATCAGTTTGAAGTTGTTGAAGCAGTCTGGAATTTAGTGTAAGTGCTTGAAGAGTCTTTAGCAAAAAATAATAGAAATACATTTCAATTGTTATGATTTGGTAGAATATATCTTTCCTCCCCTGAGGGCTTAATGAATGCTGCAACTTTTTCCTTGATTTTTAAAAACGCATTGACAGCTTTCCTAATGTTCCTTAATCAGCTTTAATTTCTCAGCGATTTTAGTTGATAGAGTTACTGTGTTTGGAAAAGATAAAAAGAATCATTTAGGAGGGTTTTTTCCTCCTTTCTTTCATTCCATCTTAAAAATATAAAGCATAGAGAGTGATAATACACTGAGTTCCAATAGCTTTTGCTATTCACCCACCGAATTGTTCACTAGAGAGAAATACCAAAAGAAAAGAATAAAAGTCTGGTTTTTATCATATTAAAACTTTGTGATTTATTCTGTTTTGTTATGTAGGTGGTAACCAGAAACTTTCAGCATGCAGAGAGGCAAGGTGAGACCCTGAACATGCTTCACCATGGCATTTGCTCCAGGAATCCTAGGATGTTCTAGTCTTGGTGTGCAAGTGGCTGAAACAGATGAAACTGTGTCTATTTCACCTGAGGAAATAATCTTCAAATGAAATTAGCTTTAACCTGGATTGGGAAACAGAGAATGCCTGGGGATCTGGAATAGTGTCCGATCCACAAGCAGCCTTTCCTTGCTCTCCCCAGCTGCTCTGGCCATTTCCGAACCATGTGTCATGGAAACACATGTAACAAATTTTAATGGCAAATGAGAAACGCACCATTCTTCTGTTTGAAGAAATTAAAGGGACCCAATACATTTGTTTACAATGTTTCTGTTCAGCAGTCCCCAACCTTCTTGGTACCAGGGACCAGTTTCACGGAAGACAATTTTTCAGTGGGGCAGGCAAGGAGGCAGAGCTCAGGCGGTGATGTGAGGGATGGGGAGAGTCTGCAAATACAGGTGAAGCTTTGCTCGCCTGCCTGCCTGCCTCTCACCTCCTGCTGTGCCGCCCGGTTCCTGACAGGCCACGGACCAGTACCGGTCTGCAGCCCAGGGGCTGGGGACCACAGGAGGGTAACGAGTTATTATAGCACAGTGGATTAATATATATTTGGAAAAATTTTCTCAAGTAACTAATTAGTTGGCCAAGCTATATCTGATTTCAGATGACCTTACACAGATTTCCAGGAGAAAAAAATATCTCCAGTAGTACCTGCTTCAAGACCAAAGGGCTACTGCACTGTGTTAAAGATCTCATGTTTGCATTCTGGACTTGCCATTCATTTACTCAGCAAATACTTATTGAAAGCCTGCTACCCTCCAGGTGCTATAGTTAGCACTGGATATACAGCAGTGAGTAAGACAGTCATTGTCCTTGTCGGGTGGGCTTTAAAGTATGTAAAAAGGGCCAAACACATGGGCAATTATAATACAGGATAATAAAAGCCTGACAGAGAAGTACAGAATATGGAAGCCCCTGAAAAGAACACTGTATTAGTTTCTACTGCTGTAACAAATTGCTACAACCTGGTGTCTTAAAACAACACAAATTTACTGTATTACAGTTCTGGAGGTCAAAAGTCAGAAATGGGTCTCACTAGCCTAAAATCAAGGTGCCAGCAGAGCTGCGTTCCTTCTGGAGGCTCTCGGGGAGAATCCATCTGTCTCCTCGCTTTAGCCAGCTCGGAGAGGTCACCTGCATTCCTTAGCTTGTGGCCCCTTCTCATCCTCAAAGCCATCAAGGGCCTGTGCAATCTTTCTCATGTCACATCTCTCTGATACTGACTTTCCTGACTCCCTATTTCACTCATAAGGACATTTACGATTACATTTGGCCCACCTGTGTAATCCACAGTGGTCTCTCCACCTCAAGGTCACCTGATTAGCAACTTCAATTCCCCCTTGCCACGTATCTTAACATTCACAGGTGCCAGGAATGCAGACATCTTTGAGGGCCATTTTCTGACTATCATAAGCACCTCCCTAAGCTGGGGGTGGGCAAGATGAAGAGGACGGATTGAAATACGAGATAAGCTTGAAGGATACTTGGGGTTTAGGCAGATCAAGGGAGGGCTCAGCTGGCTCAGGGTAGAGTTCCTCCCTTTCGATTGTAAGAACAGCATGTGCGAGGGTCTAGGGGTGGATGAGAACATGGCCCATGCAAAGATGTGAGAAAAAATTCAAGAAAGATTGGAGCAGAAATTTTGAGGGTAAGAAGATGGTGACAAGAGAAAAAGCCAAATGATTAAATGGTTATGCAAGATCTTAGAAAAAGTAAGAGGTTAGGAGTGTGTTACTGGAATCCAAACAGGTGGGGAATAGCACCAAGGTATGGAAAGAGATGAAGAGTGACAGCTTTGAGCCATGTGGTGAATCAGGAAGGGGAGACACTGCTACCCCTAAATTTGGAGAAGTAATGGGGAAGGGGGGAATTAACAAAACAAAAATTTAGTTGTAGAAGCCTTAAGCAGAGATGCACAGATAATCCTTGGCAACCCTGCGTGGAGTTCCACAGCAACCTGACAGACACCCAGCTATCAAAATGAATGGATTACAATTTAGATGAATGTCATGAAAGACAAGTACAGAGTGCCAAGAGAGACACATGCGATCCCTAAACTTAGCTGCGGGCCAGAGAAAATTAAGAAGAAACATTTAAGCTGAGATGTGAAGGACAAGTAAAAAGTCAGGAGATGAAGGAGGAGGGGCTTTTGGGCAGAGAAAACAACCATCCCAGGGGGCCCACGGTGGGAAGGCGCATGCTCTGTACCTGGAGAGGAGAGTCACCCAAGTGGAGGCTGGGGCGGTCCAAGGTGGGTGGAGCGGGGGACCAGAGAGCTCTGTAGGATCTCTTAGGGATTTGAAACTTCATCTTGAGGGCAGTGAGATGTTACTCATAGTTTAATCAAAAGAGTGGCATGATCAAATTATCCCTTTAGAATGATCATAGGACTTCAGTATGGAGAATGTATCGAAGGGAGTAAAAATAATCTGTCTATGGGATAACATGGTGGCTTGCTTGGACGGAAGTACCCGTATACATCAGAAAAAAGAGCAATTGCTACTAAAAGCAAAAACTGACTACAGTTGATGATTCTGCCTTCCAGAGAAGTGATAGAATTCATCCTTAAGGAAATGGCTCTTTTTTTGAGAAAAACACCTTAATGGTATATGCTATTTCCTTTGGTTGAGAAAGGTCAGGTCCCTGGGCAGGGCTGGATGGGGATGTGAGATGAAAACAAAGCCGAATTGTTATTCTGCTTCATTATTATCAAAGGGAGAACTTGGCTTTGCTGCAGGCAGCCTAGGAGAGAGGCTTGGGAATGAGGAGAAAGGGGAGCTGCAAAGAAGATCTAGGGAAAAATACAAGAGGGTTCCTGGCACATAGCTGGAGACTGCCCTGCAAGGGCATCCAGGGAAGAAAAGCTCCTTATGGAGGAGGGTGGCTGACAAATTACTTGGAACATTGGTCTCTGTACCTGTCATTAAAGTGGAAGTGTTTTCTGATCTGTAATTACTCTCTGCAATTCACAAATCCGCAATAAAAGGCTGCCACTCACATGAGCATCAGTTTGTGATTCTTTGCTTGTGTGAAGGAAGAGAGGTAGCACCCCACACTGGGCCAGCCCAAGCAGGGAGCACCCACAGAACGAATGGCTGTAGTTGGGAGAAAGCAACAGCACATAGGTGCACTTCCTTAGGAGCATATGCATGCCAGAAAATCCCCAGATGATGAGGAGGATTCGGGCTTCCCACGGCAGAGTTCAGGGCATTTGATTTAGATGTTAAAGTTACGGTGACCATTGGAAATTTGCAGATGTGAAAGTAGGAAGCATCTCATTTGTAGTTGTTTATATTAATATTTGTGGTTAAACCAAACTGCTTGATGGCTACTATTTACTGTTCACTGTGAACCAAATAAAGTCTCGACAATATTTTTTAGAAATTTTCCACCCGGGCTATTTTTTCAAACAAAACTAACAACTTACTGAATAAAGAAATATTCTAAAGTTCCAAATGTTACATAAGATACACAAATGAAATTCAAATAATTGTCTTTATCAGAAATATTCAGCTGTCAAGAATGCATCAATGTGCTGCAAAGAAGCGTGCCATGACATCGCTCCTGCTGCATTTCTTGCAAATTTTGGCTAAAATGACAAAATAAAAATCTGAAAAAATGTCTGAACTTTAACTCCTAAGACTGTCACAGAAATGGCAATTAAAGTGAATATAACCAAGAAATAAGCCTCATATCATGTGGTCTTTATTAAAATACCAAAACACAGGAAAACTTTTAACAAAACCGGGGACTTGCCAAAGATTTTTCTTTTTTCTTTTTTTTTTTTTTTTTTAGTTTCTAGTTCACTTGATTTTACTGAAGGATATCATCTGTTTTTGCAGATTCACAGGTCATGATGAGAATGTTACGAGGCCAGCTGTTACCCAAGAAATTTTGTGAGCATCTGCAATAAACTATGCTCATACGAAAACGAAATTCAAATTCAGAATGTTTTGTATGAAACATTTTGATAAACCTGTATCATCATAGATATCCAGATAAATCATAGCAAAAACTTCCAGTTTGTGTTTAGTTTATCTAGATAATTGTGGGAAAAGTAGAAAACCCCTTTCTTCTTTCTATTGGATTAGGTATGGCTTGCTATGAAGTCCAAATTCATTATGCTTTCTGCTCGCTTGTGATTATTTAGGAACACTTATACTTAGTATTAAGCTAAAAGTCAAAGAAATATAAATGGTCTTTTTCTGCAAATATTATCTTTGATTTCCTTCTTTTATTTATGTTTTAAAATGCTCAAGTCAATAATGATAAAGGTATCCACAAGAAAGCGGGATTCCATGACATCGGCTCTACAAAAGTACAAAAGAATTATTTTACAAAGTAATATTGTGTTTGCCTTTGTCATTGACCTCATCAGTCCTCTGTGAACCAGACCTAGGATGGGTCAGTCAGCAGCTAATTCTGATAAACCCAGTGTGAGTGGCCAGGTATATTCCACGTGCCCACACATTCATGGAGAAATGAAAGACAAAAAGCACTGTGCAGTAGTTGTCTTTGTTCTATAAATTTAAATTTCATATTTTGCTCTTTTTTTGGCAAGAGTATATTTTGCTGTAAGATTTGTGACACCAAAAACTCTGTTTCTATAATTTTCTAATTACTAACAGGCCAAAGGAAATATTAGCATTAAAGGGATTCTGTTTTCCAAGAAAATCATTCTCTGCCACATTGTTGACACGGAATTTTCTTAATCCTTATGTTTTATCAAGTTAGTTAAAGAAGATTAGAACTATGCACTCTGCATTTCCTTCACACTAGTTTCCTTAACATTCTGTAACTAGTTTGGTTACATAATTCTTGCAAAAGACTATTTCACACAGTCACCTTTTTAAAAAGGAGGAAAAATATAATCAAAATTAAAACCAACTTATTTCGATCTTGCTTATAATAGCTAACGGGTGTTTAGCACTGCTGAGGTGGTTGAACACCAGGCTAAGCACTAATAATTCTTTATCTCATTAATTCTCACAAGAACTCACGACTCAAAAGCAACTAAATAGCATTATATACAGATCTATGATTCTCAAACTTTAGCGTGCATCACAATCACCTGAAGACCTGAAAAATGTCAGCTTGAAATGTCAGCACCCAGCCCCAGAGTTTCTGATTATTCACTAGGTCTAGGGTGAAGCCTAAAAAATTGCATTTCGAAGAAGTTCCCAGGCGATGACGGTGTTGCTGGCACCACTTTGAAAAACACCGTCTTAAATCAGGTTTTGGAAAACTATGGTTCACATGCCAGATCTGGCCCACTGGCTTTTTCTTGTTTGGCCCACAGGCTAAAAGTGGTTTTTACTTTTAAATAGTGGAGAAAATTTCAAAAAAATATTTGTGACACATATAAAAATTATGTGAAAGTCAAATTTCAGCATCAAAAAATGCAATTCTACTGGAACACAGAATGCTCACTCTTTTACTTATTGTGCATGGCTGCTTTTGTACAACAGTGGCAGAGTTGAGTTGCAAATGAGACAGCACGACCCCAAAAGCCCAAAATATTTACCATATGGCATTTCACAGAAAAAATTAGTCAACTCCTATAGTAGATGGAAGCAAGATCTAAGATACAACTAGTGAGTAGTAGTGATGGGGTTCATATCCACATCAAACTTCAAAGCCCATATCACTTACCATTTTCATTAGATCTTAAAATTCACTATTTCTAAAATAACTTGTTTGAGTTCATAATGTTAACAATCTCTGGCACTCTTTCATTAGCAGTTAAGCAATTGTTTTCTTTCAAAAACATTTGTTTTCATTTTTCCCAAATTCCCTCTTCCTTCTCCACTCTATTCTCATTCTTGTTCCATTAGCATTATGTCTCTGTCTTTTTTAATCCAGGGGATTATTTGCATTGAGAGAAGCTATTTGATTCATCTCAGACTGATTTAGATTTGGTGGATCTATTGCCCAGAAAATTGGTTTGTTGCTTCAACTACACACTTAGGATAAACGGAAGAGGATACATTTCATAAAAGATCTCTCAGGTTATTTCTATATTTCAGAAGTAATAACTTACGATGGGAAAAGCAGAAAGCCTTCTGGAGTTCAGCCTGGATTATGTAGGAATAAAAAATGAAGTAATAACGATGACCTCATAGGTTCAGACAAGAGGGGCTGACTGATGCGGTTAAGTTCTCTGCAGGCAGACCAGGGCAATGTATTTCACAGGGATATCATCACCCACAAGAGCAAGGTAGTGTCAGTAATCAAAGCGCCTCAATTCTCACCCAGCCTGTCAGCGCCAAGCTATTCAAACTGACCTCATTGAGCTTGAGAGGAAGATCTTCTGCCTTTTTCTAATGTACCAGTATAGGATTCTTTGTTTTGGGTAAACTTGTAGAAAAATGTTTCAAATTTTCAGCAAAAAAAAAATTAAATAAATCTGTATGCCAAAAGTATACAGCTTTTTAAGAGCATAGTCACATTTCTCCACTTTTTGTCAAGATTATTTGACCAGCTCTGCTAAATTCCATTATTGTAAATAAAGCATTTTACCCACAGATAACTAAAATGAGATGGAATTAGACAAGAAGATCTATAAGTAAACAGATATTTGGGCCTGTTTATATTTTTATTAACCAGTAAAGTCTAAATAATAGAAATAGGGAATTTCTCTTTGCCTAGTAATTCATTGAAGGTCTTAATCAATTTCAAATAAAAACCTCACAGCTTAAGTCTAATTATATCACTTTCAGTTTCAAACATAGTAATTATTAGCTCTTTTCTTAATTAATATTTTCAAGATTACTGCACTAATTATCTACAGATTTTTAAGGTGGTATTTAAGAATATAAGTCCAGAAGAGACGATGTATCCCCACTGGTATTTAGGCTAGTTGCCAACTTGTCTCCCTTCTGACAATGCTGGCTTTGAACCAGGAATAGAGAAAAGAACAGCTGACATTTGGAAAATAAAACTTCGTACTCCACCAATATTTTAAGTAATAGCTACAAAAGGCAGAAGGAGGAACTAATTTTTAAAATGTAATATAGCATATCTGGTTAACATATTACAATTAATATTTCACTTTTAAGAATGAAATTCACCAAAAATCATGCTTCTTTACAAAAAGATTCTTACTAGCATTTTTTTTTAAAACAGCACATGACTCTTCCTGTTACTATCTCGTAATCATTACTATTAAAACATAAACATAAATGGCAAAATGTTGATGGTTGTTTAAGCTGGGTGATGGATACATGGGGGTTTATTGTACTTTCTACTTTGGGTTGTGTTTGGAAAATTTCATAATAAAAACTTTTTTTAAAGAAAAATACATAAACATAAGAGCTCATGTTTCTATGCCAATGGAGCTAGTAAAGAGATTCAAATAATTTCAAGGTCAATAAATCTTTAGAAGACCCAACTGAGGATGTAGCTAAAGTATTTACTTCTGAAGTTCTTTTTCTGAAAAATGTTAATAGAAGAATTATTGAGGCTCAAGCCCAGAATACAATTAAAGTTAAAATAGAGCTTAGACAAACATATCATAACTTTTGAAAAACTGAACCCTCTGATTCAATGCTAGTCTGTTTTGGATAAGTCATAATACTAAAGAAGATTGAAACCTAATGAGAGAGAGAAAAAAAATTTTTACCTGGCCAAATTTTACTGCTGCACTAACAGTTTCCTTTTTAAAGTCATCTAACTCTTGCTGCTGTTTTCCATTGTGAATGTTCTCTCTTAAAGAGGTGAGCTGTAAAAGTAAATATGAAGGCTCCTTCTGAGCTACACAGTGAGACTATGCCTAACCCATTAAAATAAGCCCTGGGAATTTTCAGAAGGGTTAGAGCTGTAATATCTTTTACCTGTGCTAAATTTGCTACAAGTTCCCAATATCAAAATTATTGACAGACCCCCAAGCTTATGTCAGCAAATGTTTTCAAGTTCCTCCCCACACCAAACTAAATTGGCCAACTAGCAAAATTGATTAATTTGAGAAATAGCTAATAGAGCTGTCAGTGAGCAATAAAAAAAAAACAAAAAAAAAAAAACAGGATATAACAATACCAACTGGAGAGAGGGAAACCAAACAGCCTAAATAATGCTCAACCTATGTATTACACAATAGCAATCCATGGTGACACCTGAGAGAATTTTTTTTAAATGCCAATAACATAAAGGCTACAATGTTTTTAAAGACTATACAAGCCTACAAGCAAGCAAATAAAAAGGTAGTTGTAGTAGTTGCATGTATTTTCCGGTTGTTTCCTATGTTATCAAATGTGGGAAGGTTCACATGTTTATTGTTGGTTCATTATTTGGGAAAAAGTGCTAAGCACAAAAGCAAGTGAGAAATAATATACCCCTAATAATGTATATACATATGTCATGGATATATATTCACACATTAACATACATAAATTTTGATGTATATCAAAACACACAACCTTAAGTATATACAATAAACAATTAAAATGACAGAGAAACACACACACAAAAATAATACCTCCAAAGGGTGTTTTGCTGAGAGAATTTCTACCATTAAAGAGATGAGAAGAGGGGCAGATGGGTTGATGTGATATATATAACCTCGTCATCACCCTTCTCTGGGAGACTTTTCCCTCTGCAGACTTATAAGTCCTGACACTCTCCTTCCTCTGAGAAAGGAGGGAAGTTCCATAGAAACAGAAATTCTTGACTGTTTTTCCTCAGTAATGTATTCTTAAAACCTAACACATAGTAGGTGCTTAGCAAGTATTTGTTGAATGAAAGAATGAATATTCTTAATACCACCGAGATGATACAGTTATAATAGTGGGTGAGATTTCACACTATTGTAAGATTCCATAGTTTGAGATTCCAATCTATATTCTATCATCCTTTAAAGGTTGGGCTTCTCATTTCAATTTCTGCTTCTAGAAATATAAGACTCAAAAAATAATTTAAGGAAATAAAATACTTATAAATAATGAGGAAACCACTTACCCTTTGTGACTATAAAATGTAGCCAGAAAATAACTGAGATAACTACCCTAAATTACAGTTCATTTGGAATAGTACATTAGCACCTAATGATGGATGTTATAATATTTTCTTTCTACATGTCCCAACTTGATTTTCCCAAACCAGCCTCCCACTAGCTGGCATTGATTTTTGGCAAGGTAGGGATGGGAAGCAGTGAAGGGGTTAAATTTTTGGAAATACTTTTTTTTCCAAGAACTTCTAGTTAGTAGCACAATTATTTCAAATAGTTACATTCTTCCAGGATAACTTCCCCAGTGACTGATTTTCTTCTTTATGGATTATAAACTTGTCCTCAACATAATTTTGGAATTCCTTTGATGATCCATGTTTAGCTGAATCTGCTACCTAACAGATGCCTGAATATTTAGAATCCCAAAGGACTACAATATGCTGTGGTTTCAAATTCCCGAGCCGTTGATCCAACAATTCTTATTTTATTCTTCCTTTCCTACCATCTTAGGAGCCAGTAGCAGATGTTCATTATAGTTTATTGTTCATTCCCATACAGTAAATCCTAGTGGGACTTGAGAACAATAGTTTCTCTTTTTTTCCCTCCCCGATTTGAGATGCCTTGTATTTTTTTCTTATTGTTAGCACTTTCACATCTCTGAATATTCCAATTTTTAAAGACAGAATTCCAAAAAGGGACACAACCAATAAATTTTTAAATGGAAAATAAAATGTAAAATGTGAATTCTTAGTTTCATTAGCTGTATTTATATATGGATCCACTTACTAATTTAGTCTGTAAAAACAAGATATAATAAAGTCAGAACAGCCAGAATCTCAACCAACTGTAGTAACCGCAGGGGGCTTATAGAAGCAAAATGTCCAGTGAATATAATTAAACACCTGGAAAGAACTACTGAGAATCAAATTACAAAAGAAAAATTCAGGTTTACCATATACCTGAATTCAATTTGGCAAAAAAATGTTGATTAAACTTTGGTTGGAACTAAATTCTAAACTAAAATTCTGATAAACCTTACTCAAAACTTTCAAGCCACACTACTAGGTATTTGCCCAAAGGATAAAAAAGACATTTGCACTCAAATATTTATAGCAGCACAATTCATAATCGCAAAGACGTGGAAACAACCTGAGTGCCCATCGATACACGAATGGATTAATAAAATGTGGTATATGCACACCATGGAACATTACTCAGCCATAAAAAAAAAAATGGTGATCTAGTTTCTTTTGTAACAACCTGGATGGAACTGAAGACCACTATTCTTAGTGAAATATCCCAAGAATGTAAAAACAAACACGACATGTACTCAATGCTAAATTGGAACTAATCGATCAACACTTATGTGCACATATGGAAGTAAAACTTAAGGGAAATCAGGTAGATGGGAGGGGGGACGAGGAGATGGGTAAATTCACACCTATCGGATACAATGCACACTAACTGGGTGAAGGGCACACTTATAACTTTGACTCAAACTGTACAAAAGCAAATTATGTAACCAAAAAGTGTGCCCCCCCAACTCTGAATTTAAAAAATAAATAAATAAATAAAAATAAAAATTCTGAAATAAAAATAAAATAAAATTTAAATGCTGAAAAAAGAGTTTATTGTAATAAATTTTTGTATTATAAAGAAATATAAAATCCATACTTGGACTATAGTACCCTGAATTAAAGTGAATTCTGACCCTGCATAAAAGATTATACAATCTACGGGATGCAACTACACAGTTTTCAATAACACTGGCAAGAAGAACCAAAAACTTAAATAACTAAAGTTAATCACATATTTTGCTAAGATGAACAGATGAAACTGGGGATGAGAGGGCAGAGAAAAGTTGTTAACTAAAGAACAAAAACCGGCTAATGCCTACAGCAAGAAAAAAATAATTAGTGATATAATTAATAAATTTTAATTAATTAATAAATTAGAGGTAAGGTTCTTAGTTTATTCCCTTTAATACAAGGTCACTGAACTAGCTGATCTCTAAGATCCTTGTATTTCTGTGGCTCTAAGATTGTATATATTGCTGGTAACTGCAGGTATATAAATAACACACAAGTCTTTTCTTTCCTAATGAATTCAAGGTTATCCAATATTTTCATATAGTAATAACTCTAAGATGTAACACCTTCTTTGAAAATGAAAAGACTAATAAAGGTAGAAATTATTAATAAAAGACTTCCACTAATACATGCATTGGTGAACTTAAACTGAGTTAGCAGTACAACTCCAGTAACCATTCATTCAGCCCTTACCATGTGCCAAGCATAGTGCTAGCCTCAGGCTTTACAGCAACATGCAGGAAAAGGAAACTTTGACTGCAAAGAGTTTACAATCTAGTGGTAGGGTAGGGGAAACAGGCAACAAACAATTTCTGGTATTGATAAGTGCCGTATACAAATGAAATAGAGAATATGGTAGACAGTAACTGGCAGAGTTGCTTTCAGTAGGGTACTTAGGAAGACTTCTCTGGGAAGTCAGCCTTTGAATTGACACTTGAGTGAAGGAGAAGGCAACCACAATAGATCTGGGATCAAGCTTCCAAGCATGTGGTACGAGCTCCTGGAAAGGAACAAACTTGGCAGGTTTGGGAGACAAAACAAACGCCAGAGACAGAGGTTAGATCATGAAGAGCCTTACAAGCAGTTTGGGTACAAAACCAATAGTAATGATGAATCATTCCAGGGCTTTAAGCAGGGTACGGTGTGATGTTTAATGCTTTAAGAAGATCATTTCAGCTGTTAGGTTGAAAATGGACTGCAATTGGGCAGGTGTGGCGATAAAGGGACAAGTTAGAAGGCTGTTGGAGCGGGAGCGATAGAAGTCACAAGGGTGGCTTGCACTGGGATTGTAGGAGTAGAGTTGGTGAGAACGGGACAGATCAAAGATACATTTTGGAGATTGAGCTAATAAAATTTATGGAAGTATGGGGTGTGAGAAAAAGAAGGAATTAACAATGACTTCTTGGTTTGGGGTCTGAGCAACTGGATGGATAATTTACTGAGATGAAAAAAGGATTATCAGTAGTTCTGTCTCTGTCATGTTAAGGCTGTGATGGCTATTAAACATCCAGATGTGAGGCAGGGATTTAGATATATGATTACAGAACTTAAGAGAAATGTCTGTGCTGGCGATAGAAATCTGAGTCTTATCAGTGTACGGCCAGCCACCAGCTAGTATGTGAAATTCTACAAGAGCTGATGAGACTATCGTACCCTCCTAGAACAGGAGCTGGCTAGAGGAAGTGGCCAATTAGAAAGCAGGAAAACCAAAATCAGGTACAGGGTAGGTATTCCAGAACTTTAAGAATCAACAAGTGGTCAACTCCACCAAACTCTGCTGAGGCATTGAGAAAAGAGAGGACAACTGGCATAGATGAGTTTTAAGTCACTGAAGATCCAATATCTTGCTGACCTTAAAGACCATGCTTTTATCTGCTGTATCATCTGACTCAGTCATTCTTAGAAGTAAGTGGAATTAAATAGTATTTTAAATAGTATTTTAAATCTGGTCTATATATATATATTATAGACTTAAGTTTTTTATTATTAATCAGGATATATACTAATTGGGAATATGCTAATTGGAAAGTACTTGTCAATAATATGGAAAGAATTTGCCAATAATATTGAATTCTTTAATTAGTAACTGCAGACATTAAAAGAAAATAATGTAATTATAATGAATCTCTATTCTCTGAAGGAAGGTACAGCTCTAAGGACCCAGAAAATGTCAGTTGATGGTCTTGAATGTCTAAAGAAAATCTTAAGACATTTAAAATAAAAAACTTTAGAAGGAGGTCTCCAAAAATACAAAATCTATTGTATTTCTTTGAAAAAGAAAAGGATACTTTCTTTACCCCCTGATTGCTTTGTACATAGAGTAATACTGATGAACCCTGAAGAATTCATCTGGAAGAGCATCTTTAAAGTATTCATTTTTATCCTACTGTTCACAAGTACGTACTGAGCAGTAGGTGGTTCATTCATGTCTAGTGCACTCTCAGAGAAAAAAGGGGAATTCGTTCCACTTTTACATTCCATGCTCATTTCTTTCCTAAAATCTCAAGCTGGTACACAACTAACAGAATAAAGTTATGAAAATCTGCTTTTTTGCTTGACAATTCTTTACTGAATTTAAATGGATGGTATTATATATTATTACTGATCTGAATATATGAGACCTAATATAAGTATCTATGTATATTTAAGAATTAGAAAACTGAGAACATCTCCATATATTTTTAAGTTATTTTAATCACATCATAAAATATAAAACATCTAAAAATAAGATTCACTGCTTTGTCGAATTATGAAAGGTTTATCTGATTCAAACCCTCACCCAAGTTGATTTAAAACTGAAGAAATTATATACATACATATTAAAATTATCAGGTATATCTTCAATCATTTAACCACTTTCAGGGGAGGTTATTAAATCATCAGTATCCTCATTTTCTAGGTTCAGAAGTTGATTTATCCATTGTTAAGAGTTTTCGTCAGGTTTTGTTGGTCTTAGTAGTTGGCTAGGAACAAGGAATGCCCAAATCCTGCCTCCTCCTCTCTTCAGGAGTTTCTTGAAGAATATGGTAAATGGAACAAACAGAGTCATACTATTTCTAATCCTAATCCTGCCCACTATGGCCAGTGCGGACCTCTCTGGTTCCCTGAGCCTAACCTCCAGCTTTATGGAGCCTTCACTCCTTTCGTTGAACTAAAACCCTCCCATCAGCTTGCTGCTGGGAGCTGAAGACATGAGTGTGCCTTAGCTCACCGCGGAAAGCAGATGCCAGAGTGGACAGGGGCTGCTCAGAGAGCAGACAGCGCACAGTGTTCTGGCAGCTTTCTGCCTCATCTCATTTAAGAAGAGAACCGCAGATATGGGAGTGGCTTTTCCCCACCCGTGATCTGGTTCCCTGTTAAATCAGACTCAATCGGAGGCTCTAAGTCAGATAGTTAGATGGGTGGTTCTTCCTTTCTGCAACGAGGGAAGAAGAGGATGGAAGAGGGGCTTTCCCTGGCACCTCACTCTTGATTCCCCAGCAGTCACGCTCCTGCCTCCTGCCTTTCTGCTCATTCTGTATCCTCCACCCAGAATGCCCATCCTCACCTCAACCTTCGGAAATCCTATCTATGTTTCAAAGACCAGGTTAATGCCTAGAAGCTCTATGGTCAGCACTGGAAGAAGAATTCTGTACCCCTGAATGTCACCCTCTTGAGTGCCATCTCACTGCCCTCACCACTGTCACCAGACACCTGACACTAGGGATGTACCAGTCTCCCTTTACAGTTCTTTTCCAAGTGTTGACAAAACTCTTCTTTTGACTACCACAAACAGACTGGCTGACATTTTCACAAGCATTTTACTGATATTAGGAGAAAATAAAATAGAAATAAAAATCTTAAAAATCAGTAAAGATGTCTTGCTTACAAAAATTTAAAGTATCTTCCTTGAGCATGGAAAAGCTGGCACAAATTTGCAGCCACCCCAGAATGTATCCCATATTTCCCAGCTCTCCATCCGCCTCTATGTGGCTGGTGCCATCTTGACCCTGATAACCAGGAAACAGCCTTCTAAGATACGTTAGCTTAATTAGGGTTGAAACATTCAAACTCCTTTTTGTCTAGAGCTCACCTAGGAATTGCTGTCAGTTGTGATCTCTAGACTGGTAATTGATGCCTGGAATGACTCTGTTGATCCATGAGACGTTAATTACATATAGAAGTTATTCCCAATACAGGTCTAATAGTATAAAATGATAGCATATTACTCAAGGCAGGCTAAGCAAGGCTGGGATAACAAACACCAAAATCTCTGTGGTTTAGGATGTAAGAATTTATTTTGGTTCTCATTTACCTCAAAGTCCTCTGTGAGTCTGGGTGTTCTCCATAGGAGCTTCCAACTAGGAGCTTATCCTCAGGGATCCAACATTTACCATCTTATGTGCCCACATTCTCAACACACAGCTTCCAGGAAAGAAGACTATGAAAATTGTGCAAGGGTTTGCCCTGTCTCATCATGAGCAGATGTCCACTATCTGTTAGCCAAAACCAGTTACGCAGCCTGGCTGTAAGGGCTGCCAGTGAGTGGCGATGAGCATCAGATATCTCTGCTACAGATAGACAAAGGATCCCAACTCAATGTTTTTCAGAGGCCAGGAAGGTCACATAAATATGTGCAAGATCCACATATATTTATACTAAGCACCACATAATTTTACTCCCTAATGCAAGTTCAGTCATTTTTAATGAACATTTTATTGTCTTTGTAAAATTCTAAGTTTAATTAACTTCTCCAAAAGATAGGCAGGGAATTCTGGATAAGAATAACTGGTTAACACAGCCACCTCTCCTCCCCTCCCAACTCCAACTCCAGCCTCATCCTCCAAAGGAAGCAGTCACTGGGAAGAGCAGGAGGGGCAAGGCGCGGGAGTCGGAGTGAGAGACCATGGGAGCAGGGTGGGGCTCCCCACCCTCTGAGCCCTCAGAGAGGTTTGGCAAAATAAAGTCCACAGGAAGGATCTAAAATGAGCAATTCGTGAGAAGAGTTTAATCAATCTATGAAATACGAAGTGATACCTCGTTGTTAAATTTTATTTCCTAATGATTTAAAAAAATCTTTGCAAGATATTTGGATGTATACTTTCTTGTACCCATCTCTCTGCTATCTTTCTTTGCTTTGTTTTGTCATATTGCTCAAAGCAAAAATGAACAGCAGGGGGATTTTTTTCAGTAAAGCATATTCTCATACATTGTTGGTAAAATGCACATTTTTGCAGACTTTGTGGAAAGTGACCAGACAAAGACTATTAAAAGTAAAAATACATATGTCCTTCCACCCAACAACCCTACTTCTAGAAATCTATCAAAAAGGAATTAAAATACCAGTGTGTGTGTGTGTGTGTGTGTGTGTGTGTATACATATATATATATATATATGTATACACACACACACACAGAAGGGCTATTTAAAAATGGATTGTTCAGAGTTGCAAAGAACTAGAAATCAAATGAATGTTTTAAAGTCAGATATATTATAGCTGAATAAAATATGGTATATCCACCATGGAATAATATGAAATCCTAAAAAAATCACATTGGACTTGCCCTAGTTGACCTGGGAAGATTTCACAAGATATTAACAAAAACAGTGTGATCATGCTTTGATCCTTGTCTGAAAAAAAAAGAAAAAAGAAAAAAGAACAAGAGAAACAGTATGAAAAATGCACATTTGATTATCTCATTTTTGGAAAGCTATGATCAAAAACCCTACATACATATATTGATAGTGCAGCATAAGGTATGTTGAATCTTTATGTTGAAAAGTTTAGTCCCATCTATACATACTTTATAACCAATGATGCCTCTCCCCAAAATTTGTGAACCAAAGTACATTATTGGTGGGGTAATATTAAAGATCACCATTTTCATTCATATGTCAGGCACTGTGATGGATACTTCACAACTTAAACTTTCACAATAATCCTTCAAGGTAGAAATTATTATTCACATTTAACAGGAAAATCCAGGGCTTAGAGAGGTTAAGTAACTCATTCAAAGCCAAGAGACAGAATTGAGTCAAAGTAACCGCACATTCAATACTACATAAGAAGTCTCCCACATAAATTAATATGTACCTTGGTATTAAGTGATTAACTGGCCCCAACATATAATTCTGAGGTATACTTAGGTAAGTACGCAAAATAAAATACAAAAAAAGTGCCTTATAACTCAGAGTCTGGAGTCAGATAAATATAAATTCAAATTCTGGTACCATCCTTCAGTAACTGTGTTACTTTGGCAAAGTTGTTTAATTTCTGAAGTCTCAGTTTCCTCATTTATAAAATGGTAATATTAGAACCTACTTCTCCACTTCTTAGGATTATGGAGAGAATTAAATGATAAATTATATACATAGTTTTTTTCTTCTTTATATATGTGAGAAAAAATATATACAGTCTCAGTAGGACCCAGAATCTACACATTCAATAAATGTTAGATGTTGTTATCTTTCTCATTATATTTTACCCAAATACACATGTGAGAATTCATATCTGATTAAAATGTTTTTATTATTGATATAACTAATGTTAAGAGTTTTTATTTCTAACAAAATGATGAGGTACCCAGATAAAAGTTGACATTATCTTTAGTTTCTTCCTCACCTTAATGTTAATGCATTCTATTCTATCCCTTTTTCTTTCTTTTATCATCAGATTTTAAGACACATTCTTCTCTCATTTCTCCCTTTTCTAGATTTCCTACAAAATATTTTGCTTTCTCTTGGTTACCTATTCTCAGATTAACAATTTGCCTTTTCCTAATAGGTAGGGTTGTTTCCATAATTCATCTTTATTTTAAAAAAGGTTTCAGTGAATTCTATTCTTCTTTCATTATTTTCCACGGGAACACTCTTAAAAATGGTTCAAGTACTACGAACTCCTTAAAACCTCTCAAATATGTTGCCAAATTCTTTTCAGAAGAAGTGAGTGACACTCTCAAAGCACTGCATGACCATGGACCACTCACCGTACCACTGCCAATATTACCTTAGAATTAAATATTGTTTTTCACTTGATGGGTAAAAAAAGACATCTTTTTATTTTAAGTCATATTTTTGCAATATTAATAAGGTTGATTTTTCTATTTGAATTATTTAGGCACTTGAATTTATTTGTGAATTATCTAATCAAGCTCTTTTTGCACTTTTTTATTTGGAATCTAGTGATTTTGTATTGAGAATTCAAAGAGTGCTTTATGTGTTGCACATATTTTCCTTTAACAGGTAGGTACTTTTTTTTTTTTTTTTTTTGAGACAAAGTCTCACTCTTTTGCCCAGGCTAGAGTGCCGTGGCATCAGCCTAGCTCACAGCAACCTCAAACTCCTGGGCTCAAGTAATCCTACTGCCTCAGCCTCTCGAGTAGCTGGGACTACAGGCATGTGCCACCATGCCTGGCCTACTTTTTCTATATATTTTAGTTGTTCGATTAATTTCTTTCTGTTTTCAATAGAGACGGAGTCTCACTCTTGCTCAGGATGGTTTCAAACTCCTGAGGTCAAACAATCCGCCTGCCTCGGCCTCCCAGAGTGCTAGGATTACAGGCGTGAGCCACCACGCCTGGCCAACAGGTAGGTACTTTTAAAGCAGATGATATGTAGCAGTGTGGTAGCTATACAAAAAGCTCAAATGAATAAAAGTTAGAAGTGTCTACACCAATGCACATAAATTCAACAAGCATTTATTGTTTGGTGCACGAAAGGCACTATACTCATGGCATAGTCAGTATAAAATATTCTCTGCTCTCAAGAAGCATGTGATCTAGTTGAAGACCAAAGCATACAATAAAGAGACACAATATGAAAAATTCTAAATGAATGGTCACATAATTAAGGTCTTCGTCAGGGGAGGTAGGGATCATTGCCGGTTGGTGTGGTCAGGTAAGTCCTACTCTATGGGTAAGGTGGGACTTGGGTGGTTTTGAATGAAAGTAAGAAATGAGAGTAAAGTAAATAAGAGGGTGTGTCATTTTGAGGAAGTCACGAGAAAGAAGCAGAGGCCAGAATCCATACTGCTTTTTTAGGAAACTATGAATAGACCACCCTTGTAGTGGAGGAGAGTCTATCCAAAGAGTTTGAATTTTAATAAGCTTTCATCATAATTGTAAATATGAGGCCTGGCTTTAGGACTAACCCAGTATGGACTATCATAAAGTTTGCCAGAGGCATATTAAAAATAAAACTTGTTTTATTGTTTCACTGCTCTTCAGATCTTATTCTTAGGTAAAAGATCCCTGTCAATTCAATGGGACATTTGGAGTCCAAATGTAAAGCCAATTTCTATCACTGTATCCAGTGGTAACTGTATCAGTATATTTTCAGCTACAAAGAAAAGAGCTGCTATAGAGTGGCTTGAATAATTAGGGGCATATTTTTCCTACAGGACAAAAATGTGGAGGTAGAAGGCTGTTGGCAGTGGTTCAGAGGCCCAGCTCTGTTAGGGCCAGTAAGTCTCTGATTCTCAAGTTTGTCACCTCATTGTCACAGCTTTGCTATTGCACTTCCTAGCATCATATCTACTTTTAAGACTGGAAGAAGAGAGAGAAGATGATTCCAGCTATGTCCTTTACATAAGGAAAGCAAAAACTTTTCAGATGAGCCACAACAGAATTTAATTCATTTCTAATTAACCAGAACTGTATCATACAACCTTCCCACCAGGAAAGCAAGTAGTGTAGTGGCACACACACACACACACACACACACACACACACAAGCAGGGGATGGGGGGAGATGGGAATTGATGTTGAAACAACCAGTCTCAGAGTTTGCCACAGTAATACTACATGAATAAAAGACAAAGAAATTATTTTAAAACACGAAAGCTTTAGAGTTAACATTGCAAGATCACAAAAAAGAATAATATGGGTGCAGTGCACACCGTCTGGGGGATGGACAGGCTTGAAGATGTGACTCAGGTGGGGCAAAGGCAATATATGTAACCTAACCATTTGTACCCCCATAATATGCTGAAATAAAAAAAGATACAATATGGATGAAATAATATGAATGAAAATGCCCAATAACGCATATTAACAGCTTTCCAATTTGGGTTAAATGAAAGACAAGTTTAGGGTTCAGATCATTCCTGTAATATAGTTAAGTAAAATGAGATTTCTAAACTACCAGAGCATCAAATATTTAAAGTCTAAGGCACTAAAGACCAAAGAGGTACCTTGACAGGATTTTATTCTTTGCATTTTTTAGTGAGTTCAGGGTTGGCAGAACCCATCACTGCTTACTTTATTGATGGGGATATCTGCAAAGAAGCAGATGTTTTGCCAAGAAAGGGAATATGAATCATTGTATCTAATAAGATGAGAATCTTAGGAAACAGTCTACACAGCTCATGAGTGAAACTAGCAATTAATCTTGACATGTTTTATAAAAGGTTGGGTTGCTTAACATTTCTTCCAAGTAATTTTTTTTTTTTTAAGTTTGCTGTAGCAGGAAGGTAAAAAGACCGACAGTGCAGGAAACTGAACTTTTCTTTCCTCCAAAGGCCAACTGTGCCAGTTGTATATTGAAATATGAGGTGCATCATGATAGGAGATTAGTCAAAGGCGTTCACCAATGTGCCCTCAGTCCTAACTTGCTAAAGGAAGCGTTGAAGTGGCGCCATTGGAGACAAGAAGTCACGATCAATTTATTGCTCCATTCTGAATCTTGCATATGTATGCAAAGTTTTATTTTTAAAGATAATTTATGTGGCAGTTGGGTTATGTGGTAATCAGCAAGACATAGTGTCTAAAACTACACCATGTCACGGGCCAGCATGTAGACAGAAATTCTCTTGTATCAATTTACATATGAAAGCTTCCCAAGAAACATGCTGCAGCAAAAATGCATCCATTGATTCTCCATTTGCTTCTCTGAGAAAGAGAAAATGAAAACCTGATATTTCTAAAATTCATTGATGTTGCCAACCCCATTCGAGTTTACATTTTGCTAGAAATAAATTATGGAAATTTTATGTCAATAGCTCAATGCGTCTCTCTTATTTTCCTTTAATCTTAAGCTTTCATTTCTCTTAAATGTTTATTTAATATTTGATCAATTCATATTTAACAGAAATTCAAATAGAATAATCTCAGTGCTGATCAGTAACCTGGGTTAAATCAAGTGTGAATCACACTGTCTAGATCAAATCTCTGAGCAAATATATTTATTTTAAATTTATTTTAAAATTTTATGAAAATTTGAATGGAAATCCACATTTTAAAGACAAGTAAGGAGAAAAACTGTAGCATTTTGAAACTCAGAAATCTCTTCTCTCTCTCTCTGATATCCAGTTATATTCTTATAATGAATGAGGTGTACTATTTAATTGCTTCCATCATACTGAAATACACACTCACCCACACACACCCACACACACCACTTTCTTATATTTACACAGTCGTTTATAAATAGCAAGGCACAAACCTCCAGAACCATCACTGGATTTCCCAAGACAACAACAGGAAAACAAAAGGCAAGAATTTTGTAGATAACTATTTATGGTTTTCATTTTGCACCATTGCCCTAGCTCTTGCTCTCCTCTGGACTTCACTCGCATTCAACCTCCCATTATTCCTATCTGTTGCCTCTTAATAAAGCATTTCACAGACATAGGCACTAAGCATTATATAAAATTCAAAGAGATGAAAAGAACATCATACAACATCTTTAGTCATCAGGCACATGCAAATTCAAAACCATAATGGGATACAATTACACAGCCAGTAGAGTGAAGAAAAACACAGACAGTACCCAGTACTGGTGAAGCTGTGGAGAAACGTGAGCTCTCACACATTTCTGGTGAGAATGTAAGATGGTACCACAACTTTAGAAATTTTTAGAAATGAGTTTGGCAGTTTATTATGGATTTAAACATGCTCTTACATTATAACCCATGTGTTATTAGTTCAGGTCCTCTAAGAAGCAGATGATATGACTGGGATTAGAGATATAAAACATTTATTTGGGGAAACAGCTGTGAACAATAGAAGAGTGGGACCCAAAGAAGGTGGGGGGAGCTGTCAAACCATGGTGCAGGTCTGACACTTGTAGAGGGGGAAGGAAGAAAGGACTGATAGGAAGAGTCTTGAACAATTCCAAGAAAGTTTCAGTCAGGAGTCCTCAATCTAAATTCACTCACGGAAGGAACTGCGCATCTCCCAGGCATGGCTCCACTGTAGTTCTCCCGCTGTGCTGAATCATCGGCTGGGAAGCATGGAAAGATTTTGGCTAGCAAGGCCTCTGTGCGATCTTCGTGCAGGACACATAAGGGCAAAAGCCGGAGCTGTCTGCCTCTGTGCTCCCCACAGCAGGAGTCTGAGCAGCGCATCTTCAAGGCAGCCACAATCCAGCAATTTCAATCATAAATGCGTACCTCAAAGAAACAGAAATATATATCCACACAAAGACTTTGTTTGATGGAACAGCTTCCTCTTCTGGTCTTCTCCAACACTGTATTGATATTGAATTTACCAGCTTATGGGTTTTTTTAATTTTTTTTATTTCAGTATGTTATGGGAGTACAAATGTTTAGGTTACATATATTGCCTTTGCCCCACCCAAGTCAGAGCTTCAGGCATGTCCATCCCCCAGATGGTGCGTGTATATACCCATCCACTCCTCCCCCCTCCCATCTACCCAACACCCAGTGAATGTTATTACTATATGTGCGCTTAAGTGTTGATAAGTTAATACCAATTTGATGGTGCTTATGTTATTATCAATTATTATTAACTAGTTCCACTTCTTGAGTGAGACTCGTACAAACATGATTTTATGTTTTCATCGTTTACTCCCTGCAAACTTATGCACAGTATTCATAGAATCTTGATT
>RJWJ010012597.1:0-41697 GCA_004363605.1 Indri indri | reverse complement strand
CAAAAGGTATCCGAACTCACCCTTCTGTAGGGAACCTACTTCTGAAATAACAGCATTAATCCATTCATGAGGGCAGAGCAGTCATGGCCCAATAACCTTTCAAGGTCCCACTTCCTAGTACTGTCACAGTGGCAATCAAATTTGAAACACGAGTTTCAGAGAGAACAAACATTCAAATCATAGCAGCTACAAATCCAGTTTTTTCAATTATACTGTTTTTGAATGCATTCCTCTTAGGGTTTGTTTGCCCTGTATCTTGTTCCTCAGTTTGGAAAGTATTTGAAGGATGACCATTGGGCTGAAGCACATTCTCATTTCATATTAGTTCATACTGTCACCTTAATGGAATGATAACAGTAAGTACTCGTTCACTAGGGAAGAGTATGTGTGAGAGAAAAGACACAAAAGTGCAAAATTTCAGATTAAACCTAAAATTTGTCCCTCCTTTTGTCTGGTACGTTTTAGATTTTGTGCTTTTGGGAAAAGCGTTACACATATAAGTTAAATATACAGGTATTTACAGAGGATCCTTGTGCAAGGAGGCACTGTGTTTATCTCTGCATAGATACAGATATAGTTAAGATAAGGTGTTTGTATTCTCTGTTTATCTTGTAATAGATAAAGCTGGAATGGTAGGTTGGGGTTCTTTTATTGTAGGCTTGTAACAATAAAGAATGTGATTGTGATTTATTATGCTGTAGATTGCCATTTAAAATTTATGAGCTTGGGAATGACATGGTTAGTGTTATCACTTAAGGCAAGTGATTTTGGAAGCAGGTGGAGTGGATTGGAGGGCTGTTAAGGAGATGATTGCAGAAGACCAGGTAGGAGCTAATGCTGGGTTGAACTAGGTTTGACATTGATAATAGAAAGGACACTGTGTAGGTGGAATCCTAGAGGATTTGGCAGTTTATGGGATGAGGGGAGGGAAGGTTATCATAATACTGGTAGCCTGGATTATCACGACATTTTTTCCCCTTTCATCCATTCATTCAGCATTTATTGAGCATACTAATGCTTTTAACAGAACAAGCTGTTCAGCAGAAGGAGGAACTAATTCTAGAATCTGGATAATAAATTGGATATTGAACATGTTGAACTTGTAGTGCTGACAAGATAGCTTTTAGAAGATATTTTGATATTTGGTTCTAGAATTCAAGAAAGTTTGAAACTAGAGAAAGAGAGCCAGCATCCTATTAATGGTACTAAACTCATCTTTAATACACAGACAAAAACCAAAGAGCTGTGTCCTCAGGAGCCACATTGATCAAATAACATCAACCTATTTGAGGATTTTCGTTTAATCAAATTTGCCCAGAACTCTTTTCATAGTTGATTGTTACTTCTTATTTGCAGTCAATATTTTATAAATCAAAACAGCATAATCACAAATATGTAATAAAGGATTAATGTGTATGGACAGTTTACCATAAAACCCTTATGCATTTACTTTAAAGAAATACCATTTCATTTCAGCTTTATGTGTTGCTTAGCCCATCAAAAAGGTCATTTGGAGTTAATAAATATGTAAATTTTCACTAAAACCTTTTAGAGGTTGTTAGAATTTTTATACTGTATTGTATTATCCTATTTTCACAATATATACATACTTCATTTTTTTTTCTTTTAGTTGAAAAACATTTGTCTCTGTACTAAACCTATCAGTGGACACTGTTAGTGTTCAGTAGCTGAAGCCTAATACAAATTATGCCCTCTCTTTAAAAAAAAAAAAAAAAGTCAGCAGGTTGAAGTACCACGGGCATATTTTTCAGATTTCATCAGCTTCTTCATTAGTGAAGTAAGTTGATATTAGTACAATGGAATGAAGAGGTTGACATTTATCATTAGTGGACAAAAGGTATCAAAAAATTTCTGACTTGGAAGACAATGTAATTTTCATTGTGGTGTTAGAGGTTAACATAATTGAATACCGTCACTCATTCAGCATTTATTTTTCTTTTTCTATTTTTGGTATACATACTTGGAGGAATACATCTGTCATGGGAAAATTTTTATGAAGTGCTGATTTTCTGACTTGCACTTAAATTCCATGTTTTAAGCAGTAGAAGCTAACAGTGTTCTTTTCAAACTTTAGCATGTACAATAATTGGTGGTTTTGGTGAAACAGATTCTGGAGTCCCCCTCTGAAGGTTTGGGATGGGACCTAAGGATTGGTATTTCTCAAACGCTCTCCGATGATGCTGATGCTGCAAATCTAAGGACCACATTTTGAGTAGTACTGGGGTGGCATATTGTGACAGTCACTCCAGAATTAGTAATTTAGAAAGCACTTAGACTTAATATGTAGAGAGAATTTAAAATCGAAATAAAATGTTCCATATTGGATAGCCCATTGTCATAAAATCTCAGCTAATGAGAATTAATTTCATAATTAAAGCATTAGTTATCAATTAGATAATTAGTTAAGAAACAGATAACATATACCAATCCTGATAAAATATTACATCATTTTCTGTATATCTTCTGTAGTATCATGAATCCTCCTATTTTTATATCAAGACAGTTTCTTAATCTTTTGTTTTAGTTTTTCTTATTCTCACGAAACATAATTGAAAAATTTCTCCCCAATGTAAGGAAGTTACTTAGATCATAAAGTTATAAGTGTCAAGTCATTTGAGACTAGTAAAATAACAGTTTGCTAAAACTTTGAAAATAGACACCTTTAATCACAGAGAGATACTATCACTCTCTTAGTATTTATAGTATTATGACATATTTATGGTATTTTAATTTTGGATATTTTTTGGCTTTCAATTCAGCAACGCTTTTTTTCTTTTTTTTTAAGAGACAGAGTCTCACTCTGTCATTTTAAGAAACAGTCTCACTCTGTCACCCAGGGTCTAGTGCAGTATACTATCATAGGTCACTGCAACCTCAAACTCCTGGGCTCAAATGATCCTCCCGCCTCAGCCTCCCAAGTAGCTGGGACAACAGACACATGACGCCATGCCCAGAGAATTATTTATGTATTTAGTAGAGACAGGAGCCTCACTATGTTGCCCAAGCTGATCTCGAACCTCTGGCCTCAAGTGATCCTCCCACCTTGCCCTCCCCAGGTGCTTGGATTACAGGCATGAGCCACCATGGTTGGCCAACACTTAACTTTTTTAAATGTTTTTAAGTTATTAGAGTTGGCAGATTTACCGAAAAATATTAAAACTATATTTCCATAAACTAGTCAATTCAAACTTTTTGCTAATCCATACTAGTTTTTTCAGTAACTTTCTGTGTCTTTATTGTACTTTTCTCTCTATTAATATTGGAAGAAATTTCTCATTTTTCCTTAAGGCTTAGAAAGATTTGCTAAATTCCCTTTTTTAAATTTAAAAATGTCTGAAAGTGTATTTTTATTGAGATATGGTCAACATATAATGAAAAATGCACAGATCTTAAGTGTTCAGTTTAGTAAGTTTTGATACCATGTAACCACCATCCCAAACAAGATACAGAACATTTTCATTCCTCCAGAAAGTTCCCTTGTGCCCACTTCCTTAATTCCCAACCCCCTTTCCCACCTAGAAACTAATTTTTATTTCTACCACTGTAGGTTAGATTTGCCTAAATTTGGATTTCATATCAATGTAGTCATACACTATGTGCTCTTTTCGTTCTTCTTTTGCTTAACATAATGTTGTAGATATTCATTCGTGTTATTGAGTATATCATAGTTTTCTCTTTTTTATTGTCGAGTAGTATTCCTTTATATGGATTTAATATAATTTATTTATCCATTCTCCTGTTGATAGACCTTTTATGTTTTATTTCTCTTAGGTAGATATCCAGGAATGGAATTTCTTAATTATGGAGTAGATGTATGTGTAACTTTATAAGCAACTACCAAATAGTTTCCTGTCAGGAGTATATGAGAGTTCTAGATATTCCATGTTCTCACCAAAATTTAGTGTTCCAAGGCTTTTTATTTTAGCCGGTCTATTAGATGTGTAGTAATATCTCATTGTGATTTTAATTTGCATTTTGTTAATGACTAATAAAAAAGCTTGAGCACAGATTCATGTGCACATTGTTCATCAGTTTTCTTTGGAAAAGAGTTTGTTCAAGTTTTTCCTCTGATTTTTAGTTTCTGTTTTTATCAATTGATAGGATTTTTTCGTGTGTATATTCTGAATACAAGTCTTTGTTAGAGATATATACAGCTGATGTTTTCCCTAGTCTGTGGCTTGTTTATTCATTTTCTTAGTGGTGTCTTTGAACAGAAGGTTTTAAAATTTGGTGATGTTCATTTTATCAGTTTTGTATCGTTTAGGTTATGCTTTTTGTTATCAAAACAATCTGTGCCTACTGTAAGGGGCAAAGGTATTGTGTTTTCTTCTAAAAGCTTTATGGTTCTGCGTTTTATATTTATGTCTATGATTCATCCTAAATTAATTTTTATGTATGGAATGAAATAAGGATACAGGTTATTTTTTTTTCTGCATAGGTATCCAGTTGTTTCAAAACCATTTGTTATATAAACACTTTCCTTTCGTCATTGAATTGCTTTGTCACCTTTGTTGAAAGTCAATTGACCATACATGTTCCATTGCTCTATTTGTATATCTTTATTCCAGGACTACAGTATTGATTACTGTTGGGATTTTGATAGGGATTGAATTAATGTATCTGTTTAGGGAAAATGGACATGAATCTTCCCATCCATGAAAAAGTTATTTTTTCCATTTGTTTAGGTCTTCTTTGATTTCTTTTAGTAGGGTTTTTTAGTTTTCAGTGAAGTCTTACATATCTTCTATTTGGCTTATTCTAAAGTATTAATATTTCTTTTTTTATACTATTTTTAATGGCAATGTCTCACAGTTTTATTTTCTAATTGTCGCAAGATTTGCTGTTTTCTTAATTTTGAGTTTATCGCTTCCAAGAGACTAAGTTCTTCCAACTCTAGTAAAATGCATTTCAATTTATTCTGAAAGAAAGTGGAAGTCAGTTCAAATAAATAAACATTGCAACATTAATTTTAGAACATACCTATTTTGTTGACTAAGGGGTATCAGTATTTTTTCTATTTGATTGGTAAATGTCCTCAGAACTCCCTGTTTGTGAGATTCAGCTGGTGTTTTTCTGTGGCTACAAGGAAGTCCATGCTATTTTTTTTTTTAAACGGTTGTTCCTGATTCCTCAATTAGATATTAATAGTAAACTGTTCGAATACAGAATGCTTTAGATTACATCAGTCTTTCATTTGATAAGTGAATGAATGAAGTGGGAATAGCTTTGGGCTCTCAAGAGTGGGAAGGTTTGACTAGTGGCCATTAAAGGAAATTAAAGGCAAGGAATACAATAAACTTCGGCAACAAGAGAAAAATGACTTTGATCTTTAGGGTGATTGAGCCTTCCTCCCACAAGAAGTCTCAGTTTTAGAAATAGTAAGAAAAAAAATCAACATTCACTTTGGGATTAGAAGATCTGGACACCTAGAATTAGGGGGTTGTTTTTCCATTGGCATTAGACAATAATTTCAGATTTTAAAGTTGAGAATGTGTATAATATTGACACCATTTTATTAATAGCTCTTGTAATTGAAACTTCTTAAAAAGTTTTAGTGTCTGTTATATTACAGCTTTAAACCATAGACATATTTTAATTACTTATGGCTGTGAAAACAACCACAAATTTGGTGGTTTAAAGCAAGGGAAATTTATTCTTTCACGGTTCCGGAGTTTCTTTCTATAATTGCCATTTTTTTTAATGGAATGTGCCCATTAAATGGATTTTATGGAATTTTATTGAATTCTAGTAGCACAATAGACTAGCTTAAAAAGCCTCAGATGATAAGCTACTTATTTCAAATAGTAATCAGGAAAATACCAAATTAGGGAAAGAGATTGAATTGTACTTTGACTATCATAGATCTGATATGTGACTCATAATAAAATTTAGGGACAGTTTTTGTTTGGGGCAACCAGGAACTAATTCCTGGTTTTTTAGGGCTTTCTTGGTCAGGTTGGTGCATCATCAGGCCTAACCTGTTCCATTCATTGTACCAGGTAGACTTTCTGTAGTGGCCTATTAGAAATCACCTATCTTTTAGTCTTTACTCCTACTTTATAGCTAGAAGTTTAGAATGATTTCTTCAGGATCTTACTTAATGCTTTTGACATATAGAGATTAAGAGTTAACATGTAAATGTATTTTAAATATATGCTGGCATATTTGAATATGTTACATATAATATAATAACATTGAATCATACCAAGCTTGTTATACAAATCTTCAATAATTGTCAGAGGAGTGGGTCAGCTGGAGAACTTTAATGCAGCCGACTCCATTTTGGCTTTGGGATATTGCTTGGATATCCCTTTTAGAGATTGCTAAAACCTCAGTATAGGAATAACTTTTATGAGCATCATTTGATAAATCATGGCCAAAGAAGAAGAAACAATAAGCCTTAGTATTCTTTTCTTTTCTTTAGTCATTATGTTAATTAGTTTAAATATCTAAATGTTGGTAACTGATAGATTTGGCATAGGAAGAGAGGTAGCTTGCCAAAGGGAAAGCGGAAGCCTAATTCTCATTGTTTGCCCTATAATCTTTCTCCCAGCATGTATGATGCTTACTAGTTCTGTGTAACCATATATCAGGATAGTTTTTGCCTTGCTAGGGAGATCTTCAGCAGTGTGAAGTTCATCATGAAAATGAATCCACTGTTGAAGGCAATAGTTTATAATATAATTAAAAACTTACATATTTTCCCAATTCTGTATTGAGAATTGAAGTCATCTGGCTTCATGGTACTTGCCACAACTTACTGAGTGACTTTGGCCTTAGCAACTTAGATAATAAATGACATGGTACTTAAAATCTTTTGTGCTCTTTTAATGTATGTAAAGCAGTCAATGAAAGAATTGAAATGATTGTACCATTAATTGATGAGTATATGAACCAACCGCATTGATGTGTCATGCAGTGTGAATATGGATATTTGCCTGTTTTATTGTAAAAACTTGGAAGAAAAGAGTAAGAAAGAAAAAGAAAAACTATTCTATGTTCAAAGGAGTTTCCTAAGTTTACTTTTGAAATTAAAATGTATTCTATGTTAGATAAAACTTTCAGAGTCATTACTGGTTGAAAATTCTGTATAAATACTAAAGTGGTTCCTTATCTACTTGAGAGTAAAAAAGTACATATCTGAATATCTGCTACTGTTACCCACAGATTATTTGAATGAAATGTCTCTAAATGTACATAATCTTTCCTCATTTGTTTGTTCAGAGACTGCTGAAAAGAAAATGATGTATTGATTCTTTCAGAACTGTTAGATGAAAAGAACAGGGAGAACCACAGAGAACATAGAAGAAAAGGAAGGAAGGAGATAATCAAATTGATGCTTAGTAGATTCCTATTCATAAACTACATTTACATTAGCATTTGAGAATTGCTGAATTGGCATAAAACTTTCTGATTTTGACCAAATAGTATAAAGAAATTGCTGCATATTGAAAGCATGCTTAAAAATTTGTTAGATTTAGAAAACTCACATGAGAAAGATTCTTTAATGAATTAAATTATTTTCAAATAGTTTGAGTTCTTTAAAGTTGTTTCTTACAAATGTGGCCTAGAATAACCAGTTTTCAATAAAAATTTATGTTTGGGAATTTATAACTTTAGAATCTTCAGGGCTGGGGAGGAAGATGAAACGTTCTTATATTTATAATCAGATAAATTTTTATTTTAAATGATTGTATAATACAATCTCATAAGAAAAGCCCTAGTAGTCCATTTTGCAATGATATCTCCAGCCAAGCACATTATGTAAGGAAAGCTTCATACTCTGCATCGTTTGTGCTCTTCCTTTTCATGTCCTACTTGTCTGCACGTACTTATTTCTATTTGTGTTAGTCATCCTCTCTAGGTAAATTGCCCATGAGACCAGTGATTCCATGAGCAAATTATCCAGAAAATGCTGTCTTTGCACGTTGTGACAGATCATGTCACTGGTGAATTTATAGCTACTGCAGTGGTCTAATTAACCTGGCAGTTGTCTCCTGTGTCCAACACTGTTGTCTCCTTGCCTTGGCATCTTAGTTTTCATCTTCTCATTACCTTCTCTCTTAACTAAAGCTCAGATTTATAATTTTTTTTTTTTTTTTACTTACCCCCACTCAACTCTTTCTATTCACCACCCCCCTTATTTTTGATTGGCAGTATCATCCAGATAAACAAAGTACAGATATACCAGCAGGAACAGTGGAGAAATGTATACAGAAGTTCATCGAAATTGATCAGGCATGGAAAATTCTAGGGAACGAAGAAACGAAAAAGGAGTATGACCTGCAGCGGCATGGTAGGTACTTGAGGTGGGGAGCCACAGCATGTCAGCAACTCTTTGAAGCACAATCTGCAGCCATTCCTGGGGAGCTTTTCCCAGCATTTGCACCAAGTTATTATTGCTGCCTTTATTCCTCCCCTCCATCATCGTTTTTAATTATGCCCTATTCTTAGTAGTGATTATTGTGTATCCATTGAGAAGTTAACAGAACTATTGGATGTGGCTTCTTGTGAAGCCTTGAAAGCTACTTTTTATAACTACTGAAAAATGTTTAATTATACATTCCTAATTAATATACTTTATATGTTTAAAAACTTCTTTTTGTTAAATTTAATTATGTACGTTTTAAAATTTTAATTGTACTTTTAAGACTGTCTACTGTATAAACGACTATATAAATAGAGATACTGTATAGGATTATAACATAAAGCACTCTCCTGTCTTTAAGCTTGTTTTAGGCTACATTTCATGATTATCTCCAGAATAATCTATTTCTTACGAGATTGTTATGAATGATATTTCAGGAATGCACATTACTGAGCAGTTTTAAAAGTCATTTCTTTTATGCTTTTTAGAAAATAGCTTGTTAAAACAGTGACAAGCTGTTGTGAGAAAGAAAGGGAGAAATGTAGGTCAGGTTTGTCACACATGGACTGCAGTTACACGAAGTGATAGGCTGTCTTTCAGCACTGGCCTTGGGACAGGAGTCCCTCAGCCTTCTATTTGAAACTTCAATATGTACCCCACATGCTAATGGGGGGAGTCAATAATCAGTTACAGCCTGTGGGGAAAACACTCAGTTGCTCTCTCCAATAGCACATCAGGCTCAGCATTGATAGGATGTCTTGATAAAGGCTCACTGTCTCTGTAGTTGATTGTCAAACCCCCTTTCATGCCCTGCACTGGCACACCAACAAACCTCACAAAAGGATCTTAAGGCTTCTATTACTAAGGTTATGAAAGTTTGATTTGAGAAGCAAGGCCTTATTTTTAAAACACAGCATTATAGTATAAAGCGAATGATATTTGTAGAACATTCATATTTATTTTCAGAAGGAGCTGTACCAATAAAATTAAGTATTTCTTATAGGCTATGTTTTTACCTTTGTGTGAAAAGACTTAATGAGCTATTTGTTTATGTACTAGAGTATTTGTTTTTAATAGTGACTTATTCATTGTATCGATCAGCTCTAAGGCCTTTCTACTTTTTTAAAGACTGATGAGCTTTTTTCTTTTTTTTTAACATTAAGAACCTGAGTATACCTTTGCAAATAATTTGCATTAATTTTCAGATATAGCTTGAGTATTGGGTTCTATTTGGTACATATATGAGCATCTTTCTAATATATTGCTTTTATAATGTTTTTGTACTTCTGGCAAAAGAATGTAGAAGTGGCTTCATTTGATGATAAGCTCTATCCATAAATACATCTTTCTAACCTTAGTTCACATGATATAGTTTCTTTGAAAGTATTAAAACTAATGCACCCGAATATGTTGTGTGTCAGAAGAAATCTGTGTACCTGAAGTGACCAAGCTCTTCTGGAGACGATTCTCTCATGGTGTTTTTGCACATCTTTACTGGTCTTTACTACATGGGGTGCCAGTTTGCTTAAGAATAATTCACACAAAACTGTACCCTAAAGAGTGTAGGGTATGTACTTTCAATGTCACTCTACATTTTTGCCACTCCACAGCCTGTGTACTATTAAGAACATGTCAGTGAAATTGACTAGAAGCCTGCTGTCTAAAGAAAAAGAGGTAGAGAGAGATCAGGAATCATAAAATATTCTCTCTTAAGAAGCTATGGGTGGGATAGACCAGAAATGGAAAGAAATAGGAAACGGGTTAAAAGTGAGCACAGAATTGCATGAAGGAAGCTTTAAGAGATAATAGAAGAACACATAATCAACAAATTCAAGGCTTTCTCATTGTCTTTGAGAAGTCCTTGGAACTGTGGATTTCTTTTGAGCTTTGAGTCCTCGGTTTTAAGCTCTTAATGGAAGCACCTGTGGCCTACTATATCACAGGGGACTATTGTAGGTCACTGATGAGGTCACAGTGAAGTTTAGACAAACCAAATAAAGTGAGAGCTGGGCCTGATTCATGATTTCAGATAAATAGCTTGGAATTTATATGAGTTTGTTTTGCAAGTTTTTCAGGTGGCTGAATTGAGCTTTTCTAGAAGGACAGTACAAATACAACTTTTCATGACACTTTAGTACCTTAGATCTAAGTACTAAATAATTTCCTTCTTTACCAGAGGCTCCAAATAGAGTGCTTTGTTTCAGTTTTAAATGGAGATTGGCTTGTTGTTTAGATAAGAAAGAGAAGCATCTCTTATCCCAATAAAACTTGTTATTTTTAAACCTTTCATACCAGAGCTATTTTTCAAAAGTCTCATAATAAACCTACTTTTGTTATTTATTTTGAAACTCTTATTAATTTTTTCTTCTTGACTCATCTGCAATAAGTGGTTCCTCAGAAAATGGAAATGAACTTGAACTTATAACAGTGAGGATTTAGATATGATAGAAGGAAAACCTTTGAGAGAGATAATTTGTTAAAGACCAGGATAGGTTACCAAGAGAGAGAGACTCTGTTATAATCAGGTCAAAGCACACTTTTTTCTGGGTCACCCCCTGGGGACATGGAAGTAGCTTTGTTATACAAAACTCTTTTTGCATGTGGTGATAGTTCTTTGTAAAACTTGCTTTTCATAGGATGTGCTTTAAATATGTTTGTTTCCTGCTCACCATTAACTTGCAGTATAAAATAAATTTGAGCTCTGTAATACTTGGGAAGGAGGCAGAAGGAGCTTTATTGGCTGATCTTGAATACTTTCTCATATTTCACAGCTCAAAGTTGGTGCTCTGTCGTAAGAAAAGCCTCTTCAATATTGCCCACAGATATATATTTATCTAAGAGATAATTTAAAGGAGCCCTTACCACCCATATTTCTGTGCTTCTCAAAAGAAAGTATCAAGTGAGTTCTTAATAATAAAGAAAAAGTAATCTAGGGCAGATAACCTAAAGCACATACATTTTTTTCTACTTCATTTCTACTTCTGTATTCTTAATTGACATTTTAGGGCAATGTTGGCCATACTGAAGTAAAGCAAACCTAAGAAAAGGATGAGTAATAATCAGTTCCCAGAGATTGTACATTTTGAAAGCAAGTTAACTAGTGAATTTAATCAATTAGTTCCAGTTGGCATATTTACCTTACTGTTTCTAAGGATGCTTCCAAAGGCTGCCTTCAGTGTTCCCCCGAAAGGCATGTAGTTATTCAAGAGTGGGCTTTGCATTTCAACCAGATGAGCACTTTGGAAAACCCTTACAGGATTTATAAAATGTTCACATGAATAGTATCTGTTGAGTAGATTTGGGTGCCTTTATAAATCTTGTGGGGGAGTTTTCTCATATATTAAGCACATTAAAAACACATCAGAAGTATATCATGGGAAAATAATAGGGATCATGATTCAATAGCTTTGTAATGTGACAGTCACACAGATCTCTGATGTCTCAGTGGCTCTATAGAATGACACAGCTTATGAGTTAAGTTGCTTCTCTGTGACCTGAAGAGGAACAAACCTCCAAATAAAGTTAATTATATTAAGTAATGTTTAAAAAATTAAGTGGATTTTGTTTGGAATCCTTGCTGATATTTTATATTGAGATATATCTTGGTTCCTTATTAATGAATTATTTTGGCGATGTGGAACCTTCACTGTACACAATTGACCAAGTACAAAACAGCCTGGTTCAAAGGGGTCCGGGCCAGACATTATTAGTGTGCCTTTGCTCGAAGCTAATCAGCTACTCTCCTTAACTAGATACAGGAGGTCATTTCTGATGTTCTCTTACACAATTCACTTGGTCCCTTTGTTAGTATAAATTTTTGGAAATGGAAGATAAGCAAATAAATCTTGGATCAAATGAGGAACATATCTTAAAACCCACCAGCATTTGTGTGTCAGATAACTAAATCAACATGTAATTTCTTAAAATAAGAATCCTTCCTGAAAAGCATGTTAAAGACTGATTAACTCCATAAGAAGGGAAATAATACACTTTTAAATGTAGATAATATGAATTTGGGTTAACTGTTAGGAATAATGACTTAAGGCCAGTAGATGTTTGTGTAAATTATGTCCTAAAGCTGACTCTTACAAAATACTTGAATCTATCAGATTAGGGTTTCCATTCATGGTCATATTAGTATTTCCATTTGATTTTAGGAATTTTAAAATTGGCTGTAAAAATTTGCTTCGGGTAAAACTTGAAGATAAGCATCAGGGGGTATGTTTTTTCGGTGACTATTTCTGAGAAAAGTAAGTACGTGAAATGATGCAGAAAATCCATCTAGACAGTCCGGGACTGGCTTTATCTTGAGAGGGAGAAGTGAGTATAGATAAAACTTTCTGTGAGAGTCCCCCTGCCTCAACTTATTTGTCACAGAAGATGACTATTCACATTTTTTATTACTTTTACTTGAATGCAAATAACTGTTTTTGCAATGAAAATGTATTTTAAGACCATTTCTCATTGATTCTGAATAAAAATTTGGCTAGTTTCAAATAATGCTATAGAAACCTATGGACAAGATTATAGTTGTAATTCTGATACATTAGTAAACACAGTTGGGAGTTCTGATTTAATAATGGAGAAGTGTAGGATTTTAGCAAGTTTTTGTTTCCAACTTTAACTTCTCTTCCAATTTCTACTTGGTTACTTGACTCAGTTGAAATCAGTGGGTCCAAAATCAGGACTTGGGTCATCTTTTTACATTGCTTGTTTTTTCCCTCAGACTTGAAACCTTGGTTTCGTATTACACTCTGGTTACTTCTACTTTGCTCTATTTACAACCAATGAATCAGAAATGTCAGTTGACATTTCTTCTTTTTTAATGTTTTCTTTCCTACTTGATCTTTTTATTCTCACAGCTACCACAGTAGTCCATCCCCAGATTATAACACATACCCAGATTATTTCCAAAGCTGCTAATTGGCCTTCCATTCTCTACTGCCGCCTTCTCCCACAGTCCTTTATATTTTGATTGATCTAGCTTTCTTTATTCTCACTCCTCTATTTAAGAACCTTTATATAACAACTCTACTCCCTCCCAACACAACACTTACCCATTCACCTGGAATTTAAATGGAACAGAAGCTTTTAAGCTTGCACCTGTTATTTTTTCCAACTTTGTTACCTATTGCAAACCTAATGTGAATTTTCTCCTCTCTTTCAGTTAGGGGCTCCCAGACATATCTGCTTATGCTGTTTATCTTTACTCAGAACCACCCTCCCGTTCTGATTCTTATTCTTTAGATGCAACTCAAGTCATTCCATTTCCCCTACTCCTACTCCCCACCACGCTCCAAAGCCTTCCCTGATATTTTAATTCATCATCATTTATTTCTACCTCCTGAATTTAATTCACAAATTTAATAATTTTGAAATTTTTTTTCTCCAGTTCCTATCTTTTGGTTCTGTGTTCAATACTTTGGAAGGACTAAAAAACTGTATAGACTATGGCTTTGATAATAATTGCTCAGTTTTAATGGGACCTACATAGCAAAGTATGTGAAACTTCATAACAATGTTGTAAGTCCAAGGTCAAGAGTTGCTGCCTTTCTATTCTGTGGTACTTGAAGCTTACCACCCCCCGCCCCCTGGCAATAATAGATTGGTTTTTAGTAATTTTCTTATGGTCCGGTATAGACAGTTCAACACAAACATGAGATAATAACAGTTAAAATAGCTGTCATTTACCAAGCACTAGGACTGCGGTAATTGTCTTTTAAACATCATTTAACAACCTTGTGAGGAAGATATTAATATGTATTTCCTAAAGAGTTGAGTCTAAGGCTCAGATAAGCTAAGTAATTTGACAAAGGTCACATAGCTAGTAATTGATAGAGGAGGATTCAAAGAAAAAGAAACTTTGAATCACTGTGCTAGTTTTAAAGGTTGTACATAATCTACTATTTTCCGTTCCAAATAACCAGGGATGAGGCATTTTTGAGGTTCAGAACAAGAGGCCAGGCCTACTTCTCCTGGTGCTCTAACTGTTCTTCAGTGAAACAGAGGGAATTCAGTTTCTGGGTTTCACTTGGTACCTTTCATGAGCACTGAGTCCAGTTTATAAAAGCTCCACAGTTATTCAAGTTCATAACTCCAAGTTTATAGTTATTCTTCAGTAGGGAATTGTGACTCTTTAATTTCATCTGGGAACAGATTATAGAGCTTTGTGGCTTAATGAACAGGTTTCTAATTAAATATTGCCTGCTTCTCAATCTCTTATCAAGGCAGAGATTTTTCCAAGAGCACAGACATGTTAAAGACAAGAAAACTGATTACTTTCAAGTTACTTCCTATATGAAAAATTTAATTACATATAGTGAAATGATTTTTAAGAATAATGTGATCATTTAAAATTAAGTTATTTGGTTTTAAGACAGCAAGATACTATGTAAGACCTAAAGGAAAACACTGCTGTTTGCTTTTAACTTATATACCCAGATGTCTTTAAGTTTTAAATAAACTTTTTTCATTTGAAATGCCATAAAAATAAATACTGTGGGCTACTTGCTAAATGAGAGCATTTTGGGTATGTGATGTTCATGTGAATAACATGACTTTGCCACACATGAATAGTATGGACAGAGCTGCAGATGGACTTGATCTTTTGGCCAGTATTGGGTTGAATAAGACTTCTAAATATCTTGGCCGTAATGAATAAAGTTAAATTCCTCTCCCCTGTAGCTTTTTGTTGCCGTTATTTATTTTTTATTTTTACTTCTTTTTTTTTTAAATTGTAGCTACAGATAGAAAAGGTTTCCTGGGATTAGGAAGTGTAATTATTTAGGCATTAAACAAAGAGTTGTTTTAGAAATTTTACTATCATTAGGAGGAAGTTTTAAAAGACTGGAATTCCATTGTCTTGTAAGAAGTAAGAAATATTTATTGATTCCCAAATGGAGCTGAAAAACCTTTCCTCTCTTAGAAAGTTGTGAATGACCCAGCGAGAGCTCTAGTAAGCTTTACTGAACCAAGCTGCTAATAGTTATTTAATGTTATTCTTCAGTGTGAAAGAATCTCCGCAGATTTTCCTTTTAATCTCTTTGAATTGCAGGCTCATAAACCTCTCTGATGAGTCTTGCCAGTGTTTTCTTAGATCCCACTGTTGAGACAATGGAGCCACAGAATTCTTTTACCTCTTGTTGTCAGACAAATCCAATAGAACACAAGGTCAGAAGGGCCTATGCTTCTAAAGGTTGAAAGATTCTTTTTCAAGTAACCACATAAATTATTTGATTTTATCATTTTATTCCTCCAGAACCGCTCTTTTACTATAATGAACTGATTTCTGTATGTAAGTAAATTGGAAGTTTTTCTCGTCTCCATATTTGGCTAAGCTTTTGAGTATAGAACAGGATGTGAACAGCCCTTAGTGTTCCTAGATCCCTTAGAAAAAGTTGGACCCATTTACTTCAAAAGAATCAGGAATCATGTAGTGTCATTGGACTCAAGATGGAGTACACCAAATGCCAGGCAATGCTTTTTTTCCGAATGGCTGTGGGTTTTTTTTGTTTTGGGGTTCTCTCTCTCCTTCTCTCTATTTTTTTAATACTTACTACCATTCTATAGCAAAGATTCCAGGTTTAGAATCTTGGATCTGTTTCTTTAATTCACTCTCAAAGTTAGTTTATTTATGTTTTCTCAACATTTTTAATAGTGTCATGTTAACAGGAGAACTTTGAGGTAGGATTTGTGTTTCTGGATACCTATTAAAATATTTCGTTACAATGAGCAAAATATTTATAATATGTATTACTACAAAAGAAAACTAACTTACATGTTGTGAAAATGCCATGCCTGATTAGTAGACAATTATCAAAGCTAATTACAGGGTTCCTGTGAGTTACTTTAGGGGATGGGGAAGAATTAAGTTTTCTAATTATAACCACAATGGTGGACAAGCAGAGATCATTGTTTAAAAAGAGAAAAAAAACATTGATTTGTTTGTGCTCCTTCCTTGTAATTGTAGTGGGGCTGGGTTGCCGGGGAAGGAATTTGCTGTTGCCCATCCCTGGACACCTGCCTCTCAACAAAGGATCTTGGTCACCCCCCACCGCCCACATTTAGATTTACCTTTTACTTGAAGGTACCCCGTCTGCTCATTATACAGTTCTCCAGGCATCCAATTTTCCCCTGAGTTAATCACCCCGAGCCTTTTTCAGAAGTTGTTAGATTACTGACTTTCAAAGAGTGCACATTTTCTTAAGAGTCTCTTTATTCCCTTTTCTTTCCTTATTTGCATTAAAAAATGTAGCCATTAGAGTCTCAACACTTTACCTTTAAAACTTTTTATTGAAGTATAACATCCATACAGAGAAGTACACAAATCTAAGTGTATATAGCTTGATGGATTTTCACAGTGAACACACCCAGTTAACCAGAAGGCCCCTTGTGACTTCTTCCAGTCACCACTCACTCTCCCCTCCCCCCAACACCCTAGGGTAGTTTTGCCAGTTACATTTCATATAATGGGTAATCATACAGTATGTTCTCTTTGGTGTCAGATACTGATTTTTAAAACCAGAACCCCCACAGAAAATTGGACTATGTGCCCCTGGTACTGAATAATCAGGTCACACTATACAGATGTTTAGACAGCCACAGAACATGAGAATATTTTAATATCCTCCTTTTAACTCTGACCTTGGGCAAGGGACTAACAATTTTTGTGTTCTGTTTTTTCATTTACCGTGAGATATGGTCTAAGTTACTCTTTCAACTAAGAAATAGGTAGCTACTCTAAAGTTCCTGTGCACAGAGATAAAGAAGAAGAAAAAAATAATGTAAAAGCTACTTTTTTTAGTAGGTGGAATAATAGAAAGGGTTGCACATGAAATAGTAACTGTGTGAGAATAACAATAGCTTCCCAGTAGAGAAGCAGAACAATAGGAAGCTGACTTGCTTGGCAGTTATGTTTGCAAGTTATTTCTCATTTATTATTTTTAAATAAAAATGGCATCATGGCCGGGCGCGGTGGCTCACGCCTGTAATCCTAGCACTCTGGGAGGCCGAGGCGGGTGGATCGCTCAAGGTCAGGAGTTCGAGACCAGCCTGACCAAGAGCAAGACCCTGTCTCTACTAAAAAATAGAAAGAAATGATCTGGACAACTAAAAATATATATATAGAAAAAATTAGCCGGGCATGGTGGCGCATGCCTGTAGTCCCAGCTACTCGGGAGGCTGAGGCAGTAGGATAGCCTGCGCCCAGGAGTTTGAGGTTGCTGTGAGCTAGGCTGACGCCACGGCACTCACTCTAGCCCGGGCAACAGAGTGAGACTCTGTCTCAAAAAAAAAAAAAAAAAAAATGGTATCATGGACAGATATGGATGGATTGTCTTTTTGTACTATTAATAAATTACAAGTTAGGTTAGATTTAAAAAACTGATTCATCTTGTCATTATCTCTGCCCTATCTGATTTGCTTTGATTTCAGAATTACTTAAGATATGTCTATAAGATACCCTGGAATATAGGCAACTTGGTTGTAAATTAATTACACCTGTTTTTCTCCTAAACAAGATCTGTTAAATGCCAATTACCGCCATTCCTCAAATCGAAAACAGTGTTTAATCTCCCCATCCTAGCAAGCTACCCTGATCCTTTTGAGTAAGAAATTAAAACATGGTAAGATTATTTTCCCATCCATGAGACTTTTAGATAGAATTTTTTTTAAATTAGGAATAAATTTGTACCCTTTGTGTAATGTCCCCATGGCTCCCATAGCACCATGAGTGGCCCTGTCCCAGTTGGCTCCCTCTGCTGATGTCCACTGTTTGCTTTTTCTCCCTGTCCTGTGTCTAAGGCAGGAATCAAGGGCCTCGAGCCCCATTCCCTCCCTAATTTGACAGGAGGATTGAATGTTTTGTATTTTGGTTTTTTGGTTTATTTTGTTCTGAAATTAAAGTATTCAAAATAAAGAAGATGAAGTTATACAGAAAAAATTAGAAATAACTGAATAACATATAGCCAAGTGTACTTTATGTAGAATGTGGAAATTAAATTGTTCTGTTTTGCTTAGAAATTACCTAGCATACTGTTAAAAACTTCAGTGGGCATTACGAAGATGGAGGAACTATCTCTACCCAATGGCAGTCTTTATCCTTTGGATTTTGGGGACAGTCTAATAGACTGTTAGTACCCAGTAAATAAGTGGTATAATATTTGACGTAACTTAATAGAAAACCATGGTGAGTTCAAAATATTGTATAATCTTTTTATATATTTTAAAATTATGTAACTCACCAATAAATTTTGAACAGGCAGTTATTAAATATAATTAAATAGCAGGCATTCACACATGGAACAAAGAGAAGCATTCTTAGCAAGTGAACAAGAGACTAGTGAGACAGCTAAAGAAAATTTCATTGGAGTGGGGAGTAGATTTTAATAGTTTTTTTTTGTTTGTTTTTAAAGCATTGACTTCTAGAAGAACAATACAAGCATATAGGAAATATAGCATGCCTTTAAAAAAGATAAGTGCTCCCCATCTATATTTGCCTCTTTGTCCCAAAGAACACTTGTTTGAAGCAAGAGGGTCTATGCTTCTACTACCTGGACCACACTCTTAGTAAATTTAGGTGGAATTACAGGCTTTCTTGGACCTTCAATCTGTAGCAAAAACTTTGGCCCAGGAAACAGCAATGGAACATCAACAGAATATAGTTGTGTTGTGGAGTTATTGAAATATTAAAACAATTTTCCCTTTAAGTTACTTATTATTCTGTTATAAGCAATTAAAAGTCAAATGACTGACTGATAGCCCCTTACATTTGGGTAGAGCTTTATTCTTTTTTTTTTTTTTTTTTTTTTTTGAGACAGAGTTTCACTCTCTTGCCTGGGGTGAGTGCTGAGGCGTCAGCCTAGCTCACAGCAACCTCAAACTCCTGGGCTCAAGCAATCCTACTGTCTCAGCCTCCCGAGTAGCTGGGACTACAGGCATGTGCCACCATGCCCGGCTAATTTTTTCTATATATATTTTTAGCTGTCCAATTAATTTCTTTCTATTTTTGGTAGAGACGGGGTCTCGCTCTTGCTCAGGCTCTTGCTCAGGTGGTCTCGAACTCCTGAGCTCAGAACCATCCGCCCGCCTCGGCCTCCCAGAGTGCTAGGATTACAGGCGTGAGCCACCGCGCCCGGCCTGGGTAGAGCTTTATTCTTTACAGCACTTTTAGCCTGATCTCATTTGATTGGAAGAACACCCTTCTATCAGTCTGCTTGAGCTGCTATAACAAAATACCGTAGATGCAGTAGCTTAAACAAAATGTATTTCTCACAGTTCAGGAGGCTGGAAAGTCCAAGATTAAGGTGCTGGTTGATTCAGTGTCTGATGAGGGCTCTGCTGGCTTTATAGACAGCCTCCTCCTTGACGTGCCCTCACATGGCCTTTCTCCTGTGTGTGGAGAGCTCTTTCTCTCTTCCTCTTCTTGTAAGGCCACCCAGTCCTAAGGGATTAGGACCCCACTGTTATGACCTCATTTAACTTTAATTACCTCTTAAAAGCCTGTCTTCAAGTACAGTCACATTGTGAGTTAGGGTATCAACATGTGAATTATGGGGGGACACAATTCAGGCAACAGCAACCTTCATGAAGTAGGGTAAGAAAGAGCCAACGCTGTCTTAGAGATGAAAAAAACTGATACACCTACGGTTAAAAAGCTAGTAAAATATCATAACTAAGGTTCAGATACAGTATTTTTATGTAACTTCACTTTGCCTGCTTAACTACAGATATGTTTTATCTGACAAAAAATTTCTCTGTCTCTCACAAAATAGAGGTCACTAGTTGATAGCAAAGAATCATCAAAATCGACTTCCTTCTTTTGCATATTGCGTATTTATGAAAATGGGACAGACATTGACTATTAAAGTTTATAAGAAATGGTATATTCTAAATTTTTCAGTCAGCTGACATCAGGTAGCTTTAACACTTCTGTGAAAAGTACTGAACTAAGTTTTTAAATGGTAAATAAATTAGAATTATAGTGACCAGGCTGGACTTGCCTTCTCAGCATTCTTCACGGTTGCAATTAAAGTATCAAAATTAAATGTCTTATTTTACATTTTACAGAAGATGATCTAAGAAATATGGGACCAGTAGATGCTCAAATATATCTGGAAGAAATGTCTTGGAATGAAGGTTGGAACTTTTTTTTTCTCTTGACTACAGTGAAGAAAAATATTAGGAATTTTCTATTAATATAAGGAAAAAAAACCTCAGGATATTTGGAAATTTGAAAAAGAAGTAATAGCTTGGCTTTACATTTGTATGTGTGTTTCTGTTTGGAATATTTTTGTTTCATTCTTAGCTTTATTGATGTCTCGCTATACAACTCATTTCCAGTTGTTTTCTATTCTAATTAAATATGAAGTGCATAAGGTTTCATAAGGGGTTTTTTGTTTGTTTTGTTTTTACTATTTTTGTTTTTGCAATACTCTATGTAGTATGGTAAATAAAGTCAAAGAGGATACTTTTTTTCCATTCTTCTTTACGTTGAGATGAATTTCTATTAGAATTTTTATTTTCTCTTTATATGGGATCATAAACTGTCAGGGCAGGGCTTTTAATGTTATACTCTTCTGCTTGGAGACTTGATTTTTATTTTACTCTCACTTTTTGATTGTCTATTGGGAGGAAAAGAAAAATCTGTCACTGCCCTTGATCCATCATGAAGTCATACCTTTTTCCCTTTTCTGTTATTAAAAATTTACAACTTGCCGGGCGCGGTGGCTCACGCCTGTAATCCTAGCACTCTGGGAGGCCGAGGCAGGTGGATCGTTTGAGCTCAGGAGTTCGAGACCAGCCTGAGCAAGAGCGAGACCCCGTCTCTACCAAAAATAGAAAGAAATTAATTGGACAACTAAAAATATATAGACAAAAAAAATTAGCTGGGCATGGTGGTGCATGCCTGTAGTCCTAGCCACTCGGGAGGCTGAGGCAGGAGGATCGCTTGAACCCAGGAGTTTGAGGTTGCTGTGAGCTAGGCTGATGCCACACCACTCCAGCCCGGGCAAGAGAGTGAGACTCTGTCTCAAAAAAAAAAAAAAAAATTTACAACTTAAATCTAGTTTAATTTCCCTATTTTTGTGATAGTTCCTTGAGTTTTTCTGGTTAGACACCATCAAATTGGGAAAATACCCTTTTCTGAATAGAAGTCATGAGTACCATACTTCCTTGTTTCTCTGGGCAAATGAAGAAAATCTTACTATTTCCTTGAATTTTTATATACTCTTAACCTATAACTTTCTTGTTCACCCTGGAGTACAAATTCTTTAAATGTTTATAAAAATTTACTAATGAGTGTAGATGGATAGAAGATAAACAGCCATCTGAAAACAACTTTTTGTTGTTTTTAATGGCAGATTCTTAACTTAGTGCTGTTAAGAAGTGAGTCACAAGCCATATTAACTGAGGGGAATGATTTTTTTTTGCCTATGGGACCATTCTGTCTCCAGCCACCCAAATGAAATCCTAAAGTGGAAATTCTCATTTGCAGTGAATAATTGGAGAAGTTGAGGTTTTGTGTAACTGGGCTCCCACTGGTGGTGATAGTCTCATCAGAGTAAATAGGAACAGCTAATGCACTAGTGACATAGGCTTTCACTGCTAGTTTGAGGAAGGGACTAACTAGAACATGTCATTTTTCAGGGAGACCTGCCAAACTAAATATATTTTTTGAAAATATAGCTTATTTCCTTATCAATCAGTATGTATATGGACATTTATATGTGTTTAATTTCTTATTAAACAAATTCATTCTTGCTGTAGTTGATATGGCTGATATATTTAATGAGTCCTTAAAATGTAAAAATAGTGAAAACTGGTTTTTGCAATTTTTCCTTTTTTATTAAACTTTTAAAAATAGAGTTAATTTTAAGATTTTATTTTAAATTAAGGATATGGATTGTTGGTTCAAGCTTCTGTTCAGTCAGTAAATACATGGGCTTTCTGATAAAACTAGAAATGCTAACATATTAAAGGAAATATACAACATGAAATCATCAAAAGTTATCATTAATGTGTTAATGTCCCTGGGACTCCCTAAAGTAAACCTGACAGTAAAGAAGATATACAAGATCCCAGCCATAGCCAATGAATCAGTTATAAGCAGATAGAGTTAATCTTAAAAGTACAGGATACCCAAAGATGCTTATTTAAATTAAGGGTTTTTATAGTTGTAAAGGTGGAAATAATCCTTATCTTCATAAGAGAAAATACTGAGAACAGTTAAATGAAGCCATTATTCTTACAGGAGTATTTTAAAACTACAGATATTTTGAACTAAAAATTTTTTTTTTTTTTTTTTTTTTTTGCAATTGAAAAGAGCAGTTTTGGCAGAAGAAGTTAAATAAAAACTGTAATCAAGTGGGCAAGTAAAAAATTGTTTAAAGATTCCTTCAGGATCATTTTCAGAATAAGCTTGGAAGGTGAAGATCCAGAACAGGAAAAAAGTTGATGAAACCCTACATTGTAGACATAGCCAAATTGTCAGCTGCTTGATCAAAGGACAGTAAATTTTATTGTGCTTAAAAGGCAAGCATGAACTGTTGAGGGATTGAAGCTAACCTTCTCCTTAAGTTAGTCTCATATAACTTGGTCATTTTGTTCATTTTGTTGGTCTTCATTCAGTGTATTTAAAATGATGATTTCTGTAAAAATACCGCTTTGTTAAAAGCTTGATGGTAAAATAATAATAGAAGAAGAAATTTTAACAAGATGTGAATTTTAGTGAGCATTAACATTTGGAGTCATCTATGACAAAACTCCACAGTAGCCCATGGTGTCCTCAGTGTCATTTACCAAGCACATGTCACCTCAGATTGTTTCTCAGTGTTCAATGAGGTGGTAAAAAAACAAGGGGAGAGTAAGCTTAAGAAAAATCAATGGTTAGAATATGTACCCTTTTAGACAATTTAATAATAAAACAATTCACTTTGAAAACATACTCTAGTACATGTAAGTTGGCTTAGGGAAAATGTTTGTATTTTGAATTCAAGATTAAATTATTTTTCATTATAGAGAAAGAAGGCATTGTGGTGAAAAATAAAAAGCAGGATTAGGTGAATGAATTCATGTTTTCCTTACTGAATAAGAAAACCAAAGTTGGCTTATTTATTTACTAATTTTTCCAAGGCTAAATTTGATAGAAAGCAAGTGTAAGGCAGTTGAATTTTTCTTTTTTTTATTACTATATGTAATAAGATCTAAATATTAATCAAGTTTGAGAACCGAGTTAAGATATTTGTAGGAAATCATGAGTTCTTAGATAAAAACTTTTTCATTTATCTCTGATAAAAAATTATGATAGTGGTAAAATAGATGATGCGATTGGTAAGTTGTTTTTCTTTCACAGTCACTTCTCAGAGACAGTAAATGACCAGTGGATCAGAGATTCTTTCAGTCAAAGGACAAAAGAATTTCAACTTCCTAGGAAGATAATAGACTCAAAATTCCCACCATTAGTCTACTTGTTGTACCGTATGGCCTCCTTTGGGCATCTCACTTCAGCATTTTCCCGTTGGTTCATATATCATTTGTAAACACCAAACAAACACACACACACACACACACACACACACACCCCCACCCACCCACCCACCCACACAGGGACAGGGGGAATCCATAGTGTTATGTTCATATATATGAGTCAGGATTCTTGAAATTGTGTGATACCAGAACAGAAAGTATCCAGATATTGAACTTGACAAATAGTCAAGTTAGCAGAGTTTTCTGTAAAGGACAGACTCCAGGCAAAAGCATCATGTTCATTAATGGTGGACAAGTAGGGGTGTTTTTCTTTTTCCTTTACTGTAATGTTTTAGACAAATACATTGTTGAGAAATATGTGAAATTTACATGAATCCTAAGAAAACAAAAAACTTCCAGATGAATTTCATGAGTTGCTTCAGAGCCTTCCGTCTCCTCATGAAATCTCCGGACTACTGATTCATAGCTTGTTCATCTCCTCTATAAAGATTCTTCGGTAGATAATTTTTAGAAGCCCTGCCCCTATGCAAGAATTTTTTTTTCCAGTTCTCCTTTAAATACGTTTATCTTTATTGAGCTTCTTTCTTTCATTTTGCAATTTCTGTGGAATGAACTCTGCATTTTTAATGCAGAGTGTTAGCAAAGTAGTTACTTGTGTTTGAAGCATCGTTTTGTTTTCTTTGCAGATGATCACTCTTTTTCTCTGAGTTGCCGATGTGGTGGAAAATACAGTGTTTCCAAGGATGAAGCAGAAGAAGTCAACTTGATTTCTTGTGATACATGTTCACTAATTGTAGAAGTCCTTCATTATAACTGAAACTGTTCACTACTGGGAATCATTTAGCTTTGTATTCAGACATGATGAGGAGAGGCCATTGGGCTTTGTCAATTCAAGGAAATGGATTTTTTTTTTTGTCAGCCCTATTATAATATTTGTAAAGAAAATATAAGATTGTCAGGCAGAAACCACCATAGATTAATAGAAAAATTAGTTATTTATATGTATTAGTATTTACAGATTGCCACAAAATGGACTTGAATTATAAATTGTATTTAGTGAAAATTCCCATGTAAGAACTTATTATTTCATTTTTCCTTGATACAAAAAAGAATTTTCTGTTTCCTAACATGATCATGTCTCCTCTTTTAGTGGGTAGCAGTATCATCATATTCCTTTATAGTTACTAAGTTTCTGATCTAACAGATGTTTTTAGATGCTAAAGTTATAGGTCTGTTGTATATCTATCTCAAATTCTAGGGTCATTCGAATTAAATTAGAATGTTTTGTGAATAATGTAAGGTCAGTGGTCCCATAATGAAGAAGGCTTGATGTGGATATTGATGAGGTTATTTCAGAGTTAACAGAGTAGAAAGAAAGATAGCTTTCGAGTCAGAAGACTTGATTCCAGTCTTTGCGCTACATTTCCAAAGTTCATGAACACTGTCATATCCAACTTTAAATGTAATTTAGGAAATGGACGCTTTTTAAAAAAATGGTACATTACTTTTATGAAGATATAGTATTAATGCCTGCACTTATGAATAAATGGTATGGGATGATTAAATGTAATTATATAATGTATTATTGACTATAGCAGACTATAGATGGCATATTCCTTAAAGATTTATTTTTTTATGATTCAATATTCTCCATATAGTATAAGTCAGAACTCATTTAAAGAACTTTAAGGGACCCTTTATGGCAGTAGTCCCCAACCTTTTTGGCACTACAGACTGGTTTTATGGGAGACAGTTTTTCCACAGATGTGGGGGGGATGGCTTCGGGATGATTCAAGCGCATTACATTTATTGTGCAGCAAAAGCTCTCTGCTAATGATAATCTGTATTTGCAGCTACTCCCCAGCACTAGCGCCACCACCTCAGCTCCACCTCAGATCATCAGGCATTAGATTCTCATAAGAAGCTTGCAACCTAGATCCCTCAAATGTGCAGTTTACAGTAGAGTTTGTGCTCCTGTGAGCATCTAATGCCCCTGCTGATCCAACAGGAGGCGGAGCTTATGTGGTGATGCGAGTGATGGGGAGCAGCTGTAAATACAGATGAAGCTTCACTCGCTCGCCTGCCACTCACCTTCTGCTGTGTGGCCTGGTTCCTAACAGGCCACAGACTGCTACCAGTCTGTGGCCCAGGGGTTGGGGACCACAGCTTTATGAGATCACAGAAACATTTTTACTCCAAGTGAGTGGGCTAAGGATGTAACTTAGCAGTTTTTTAAGTCTGACTCTTGGCATTGTCAGATTAGATTTATAAGTAAAAAGAGTTACTACTCTGACTTGTAACTGTAGCTGAAGTGTGAGGCATATTCTAGAAGAGTAGATTATTTTCATTATACCTCTTAAAAAATTCAAAAGTGAGGTAGTCATTCAGGTTCCCCCCACAAATATTTTGAACTAATGTAGCTTGTACAGTGTGTTGCTTATTTTTTACATTTAACAATTAAAAATAACTAAAAATGAATAGCAAATAGTTTATTGTTAAGTACATGGTTTCAATGGCAGTAATAAATTCACTTGAACCGGAGATAATAATCAAGTCATAAAAATACATTTTTGCTAATCATCAGAAAATCTGTGGCCATTAGGGCTGTCACGTAGAAATCCAAAATCACTGAGAGGCCAAATCTGTAAAATAAAAATGTGGTTTTAGACAATTCATGAAAATAATATCATCATCATATTCCTTTTTTCTATTCATCCCTTTTCTTTGTCATATGTTAAAATACTTTGTCCTTACTTGTCAGTCAAGAATAAAATTATCTGCATCAAAGTAAGACTTTAGAAAATAACCTTCTATGCATATATGTATTTAAACTCTAAAGTTTGGAACATTCAAATATTATGTAAGAAATTATATGTTTATTTAGTGTATGAATATATGGATGTCTGTGTTTTACTGCCCTCGAATAAGTGAATTATACACCTTCAACTTAAAAGTATTTAGGTTTTAAGTACTTGAATATGGCATCTGTTTAAATGTAAAGAACCCTATAAATTATCCAACAGTCCCATGTATTCATGTCTGTTTTTCTCCTTACTGCTTGTGATAAAAAGGAGGAGCCAGTGAAAACAATAATCTTCCCTAAGAATCATGCATTCACTATAACCACATAAGGCCATGACTCACTGTACTTAACTGGGGTATCCCTGCATCTCAGGTAGTTTGAACCTAGACTGCTGTTCTGCACATACTTATTAAAATATGCCCAGGGTATGAATATGATTGTAGAAATTGTAAAAGAATTTGATGTTTGGAAATTCAGATTAAAGGTTTCTTAGGGTATAGCTAAGATAGTTTGAACTTTATTATTATCCCTATGGGAGTTGAAGGAAGGGGGAATAATGTTTGAATATAACTATTAAAGGCCACCATGTTCATAAAATGTAGTCAATGCAACAGTTAAGTGAACTGACAGCCTGAAAATTTCAAAGTTCATTTTGACAGAAACTTTTTTTCAAGCCCAGAGAATAAAGCCTACATTTTAAGCATAAAATGGTACCTTAAAGAAGATTCGTCCTCTTATTAGTCCATATGGAATAGGTCCATAGTACCTTGAATCTGTAGAATTCTGTAGATTGTCACCTTCTAACCAAACATGACCCGTTGGCACCTAGAATTAGAGAAGAAAAGCAGCCCCTTTAAAAAAGATAAAACCTAATTTGGATACTATAATTTAAAAGCATGTCATTTAGAGGTAGGGGTAAATGTAAGTACCCCTTTTATCAAATAATACAGATTCTAAGATTTGTATTTTTGCTTTTATTTCTTGCATAATAAAATAATTTTTACTAAATATCAAAGGTTTCAACTTTTTAAAAGACCTATCTTTTTTTGTCATGTGGTTCCCAAACATTAATTTGTTATACAAACCCCAAACTGAGGTTATAAGAGATCAAAACAGTGTGACAGGGTCATTAATTTAATAGACTTCAAAAGAGGTCATTAGGATGCTGACTGAAAATGTGCCCTTATGTCTCAGTAACAGCATAAGCAGGGCAGCCACTCACTCAGCAACATCCTGGGGCCAACACCAAGACCAGACCTATTAGAGTGCTCATGATGAACTAAATGGTAATTGATTGTGACATCAATTACAAATAATCTCATCATTTTACTGGAGTGGGTTTGTCAGAATTCTAATTAAGATCCCTGTTCTGCCTTTGTACAGGTCATATCTTCAATGCATTATACTTTGATAATGACCATGAAGAACCAAAAGGACCTATTATAAAATCATCAGTTGTAAAATTAATGATGGTGACCTTCTACTAAGTAAAAAGACTCTATCTCCTATATGTCCTATATAGTAACTGGTAAATAAGTTTTAAGTTTTCACTCAGTGACAACCATAAAAATATTTAGAACACATTACTTTCTAAAAAAGCATTCTACACTATGAGATATCTTCACCCACTAATATCTGTTCAGTATAAATTTAAAAAATTACTCTCCAGCAACAATCTTCAAAATTGCTCTTTAAAAGTTTTTATTTTATAGTTTTGTTACCCAAGAAAGTTGAATTATTGACCAGAGCAAAATGATCTATTGGGAAATAATTTATTTTCACTATCCTTTTTGCTCTGGAATCTTATATGAAGAAAAATATCCCTATTTGGATTTAATCAGAGACTAATTTTTTAAATGTCACAGATTACTTTTTTGAAAAATTTATACAAAAATGTAAAATTTCAGTTTTACTTTTTATTGTATAAGATTATGCAATTCTGGAATGTCTTCTATTAGGTAGAAATACTTGCCAAAAACCTTCAAGTTAACTCCATTTAGATACACTTAAATCTCTATTTACAGAAAAAGGACGTAAGTTTACTGATAGAATGTCAGTATAAGATCACTCACTTTTATTAGTAGAAGTAGTTATATTTAATAAGTCCTAGGGACAATAGCAAGGTTACTTCCTACCAATATAATAAAATTGACGTATGTGCAGTAAGGCTAAGACTGCTATAGTAGAAAAATTACATCTCAGGTCATAAAAGGAAGGAGGAACAAAGTAATGAATTTGGAAAAGCCATATGTAATTAACATATTATGAAATATTATTTTGACAAAAGCTGTAAGGTAAAGAAGATCTTTAATGTTTATCCAGTTTCTCATTGAAATGTATTCTGAATTCTAAAGATAGGTAATATATACGAATAAATGAAATCATGAAGTTAGGGGCACCAGTAAAAGCAAAAGAAAAATATTCTACAAACTAATAAGACAACATACCAACAATCTAGGGAGATCTTTGCCTGTCCTACTGACCGCAAACCAGGACCCATGGTTTATACATTCTAACTTTCCATGAAGCTTTCCCTAAACTTGTCTGCTCGTACAAATTCTCTGTTTAGAGCACTTACCATATAAAGTCAGCATTGCTTAGGGCCCTGTATATAACATCTTTTTACCTGCTTGGCTCTTCTGTAAGTCTTTACTATTGTAGAACAGAATAAGCCAACAGAAAGCAATGTCATGATTTTAATTCATTTTTTTGAGAGTGTTCATTACTTTTATTACCATCGTTACTCGATTTTTGCCAATCTGGTGAAAAATGGTACATCAGTGTCTTCGTTTGCCTTTGTCTTATTATAAGTGAGGCTGAATCTGTTTTCATACATTCAAAAGCCATATATAATTCCTTTTCTGTGATGCATTTTTGCCTATCTTTTGCCATGTGTATTGGGTTGATCTCTTTTTTCCTCATTTCATAAGCGCTCTTTAAATATTAGGGAGGGTATGGTAGGTGGCTCACACCCGTGGTCCCAGGACTTTGGGAGGCCAAGGCAGGAGGATGGCTTGAAGGTTAGGAGTTTGAGACCAGCCTGGGCAAACAGAGCAAGACTCTGTCTCTTAAAAAAAAAAAAAAAAAGAGCGGGGGGAGATTATCCCTTTGTGATACAAATGGAAAATATTGCCAATTTGTCATTTCTCTTATCAATCTTTGCTTTTTATATCTTCTAAATTTTGAATCATAGGCTTTCGTGGTTTCATTTTCTACATTTAACTATTTTATTTTTTTGGAATACATCCTGACAGATGGTATAAGGTTTGGAATGTTTTAAATTTCTGTAAATTTAATAGCCAATTGAGTGTGCCTTGGTGATATTTTTCTCTTCATTTATTTGAGTATTGACAAGGTAGAACATTATTCTCTGCATGTTTTCTGATTGTATTGCATCTTACGTGAATAGTCCGTACCTACTTTTGTGTATATTAACCTTTGGGATCTCAATTTTCTTTTCTACCTGCAAATGTTCCTCATATAATACAGAGAGGGTTTATATATTTATTACAAATATTTTTCCCAGCCTATTTTTATATTTACATTCCACACAGTTTTAGTTTTTATACATTAAATATTTATTAAACCTATATCCTTTCTTGTGATTTTAATTATTTAAAGTACCTAAACCAAAATTGGAACTCAAATACTTGCTGGCAATTAAATATTTGTAAGAAGCAATTGTAATTAGCTAGGTCACTTTTGTGACAGAGATGACCCGAGTTTCTTCCAAATTAGTGAAATAAAATGAAGTATTATCTTTGGGGTAATAAAATTAAAATATACAGAAAGGAATTTTGTAAAAGAAACCCAGGACATATCACCAGGAGCCTTTTATTGGATACTTAAAATAACCTGTGAAGTACTGTTGTTGTTATTTAGTAGAGGATAATAGGTTCAAACATGTGACAAGCTAACTCCTACTTGTCTGAAGCCCATACATGCTAATGGACATGCATTCATTTATAGTACAGGAATACTCCCTACATCTCCCAGACTTAACATTTCATGTAAAGTACATAAATCAAGGAAACGATCACTGATGTTACCTTTAATCACGAGCTTCTCTATAAACAGGAAAACCTCTAGTTTCCTATGGATCTTTTAAAATCAAAACAGTCACCTTTGATGACCTAGATATCTATAAATTACAGGTTGAGTACCCCTTATGTGAAATGCTTGGGACCTGATGAAGTGTTTTGGATTATAGAATTTTGCATATACATAATGAGATATCTTGGGGATGGGACACAAGTCTAAACACAAAATTCATTTATGTTTCATCTACACCTTATACACTTGGCCTGAAGGTAATTTTATACAATATGAAACAAAGTTTTGATTGTGTTTCGACTGCAACATGTTACATGAAGGTCAGGTGTGGAATTTGCCACTTGTGGCATCAAGAAGGCGCTCAAAAGCTTTTGGATTTTGGAAGATTTTGGAAGATTTTGGATTAGGGATGCTCAACTTATACTCAATTTACCAGTAAAACATTTACGATGTTTTGTATGGGGAAAAGGGTTGGTATGGGGAAAAGGGCGAATAATTTATTTAACTTTAAAAATCAATTTCATAGTTATACTCTATATAGAGAGTAAAATACACCCGTTTTAAGTTTTGACACAAGTTTTAAAAAATATACCAACGTAACCACCAACCACAAACAAGATACAGGACATTTCTATTATGCCACAAAATTCCCTTCTTTTTCAGTCAACTTCCCACCCCTACACCCAGGCCTAGGCATCTAAGTGACTAGATGTCACTAGTGCTTTCTGTTATTAGATACTATTTTAGTCTCTCCTGAACTTCATGTAAATGGAATTGCAAAGTACGTATTTTATGTCTGGCTTCTTTGCTCAGCAATTTTTTATGTTTAATCCATGATGTATGTACAAGTCATTCATTCCTTTTTCTTGCTGAGTAGCATTCCCTTGTAAACCACAATGTTTTTCCATGAACCTGTTGATGGATATTTGGATTGTTTGCAGTTGAGGCTAGTACAAATAAAGCACTATGGACATTCATTTACAAGTCTATTTCTTTTCAGTAAATATCTAGGGGTGGAATCTCTGGCTCATCAGGAAGTGTATGTTTAACCTTAAAAGAAACTACCGAACTTTTCCAAAGTGATACTTTTTTATATTTCCAACAGCAATGTATGACTGTTCCTGTTGTTCCACAACCTCCCAGCACTAGGTATTACCAGTTTTTTAAATTTTTGCCATTCTAGTAGGTGAAGATTATTACACTGTGGTTTTAATTTGCACTTCTCTGATAAGCATTTTTTTTTCCTTGTGTGATTAGTGTATCTTTTGTGAAGTGTCTATTAAATATTTTGACTCTTTCAAAAATGGACTGTTTATCTTATTCATTGTAAGAATCGTTTATATACCTTGGGTACAAGTCGTTTGATAGGGATGGCAAATATTTGCTCCGAGTCTGTGAATTTTTAGTTTCTAAATTATGTTTTGACAAGCAAAATTTTTTAATATTGCTGAGGTCCAATTCATAATATTTTCTTATTACATGCTTTTGGTATCCTAAGAAATCTTTACCTACCCCCAAATCATGAACATATTATATTCTATAAATTTCATAGTTTTAGCTTTATGTTTAGGTATATGATCCATTTTGAGATAACCTCTGTGTATGGTATGCGGTTATTTCTTGCATCTATTTTTTGCTCCTTTTCCTCCTTTCTTTTGGATTTTTTAAAATTCGTTTTATTTCTTCTGTTGGCACATTTAATGTGTATCTTATTCTTAAAGTTGTTGCTCTCATGTTTATAATATGCATCTTTAATCACGGTCTACCTTCACATAAGGTATCACTACCTTCATGTATTATACCACTTCATGCAAGGAAAGAATCTTACAAAATATTTTCCTCCCCATCAGTAGATACAGCATTCTAGATTGACAGTATGTTTTTACTCCCCAAAGCTTTAAAGATTTCATTTCATTGCCTTCTATCATACTGTTTCTGATACTAGATCAGCAGAAATTCTTTCTTCTCATGTTGTGTAATTTTTTTTTTTTTTTCTGGTTGTTTTGAAGATTTTTCTCTTTATCAGTGGCTCCTTGCAATTTGATCATGATGTTCCCTGGTTTGATTTTCTTTGTATTTATTTAGCCAGAACTTCTTTCTGAACTTCTTGGATCTCTGGTTTATAGTTTTGATCAAATTTGGAAAAGAAAATATAGATCACCTGCTTTTCCACCCACTACCCTGAGGCTTCCATAACATGTATGTTAATCTACTTAAATTGTCCTATGGGTTACTGATGCCATTCGTTTTTTCCCCCAGACTTTTTCCTTTCCTTCAGTTTGTAAAATTTTCATTGCTATGTCTTCAAATTCACTGATCTTTTCTTTTGCAGTTTCTAATCTACTGTAAATACCATCTAATGTATTTTTAAAGCTGTAGAAATTTCACTTAGTTCTTGTATTTACCATTTCTTTCCTTATGTTCATCTTTTCCTCTAGATCCTACAAAATACACAGAATTGGTCTTTTAGAGTACTTGTCTGCTAATTATATCGTCCTGTTGTTTCTGGGTCTATTTAACTGATTTACTTCTGGTTATGGGTTACAATTTCCTGCTTCACATATCTAGTAATTTGTGGTTAAGGTGAACATTTGTTCATTGAGCAGATTTTGTTGTGTTTTCAGAAAGTGCTGAATGTTTAGGGGGTTCTGTTTGATTTTTAAGGATGCAGTTAAATTAGCTGCAGATTACCTTATTCCCTTCAAGACTTGTTTTTAACCCTGTTAGGTTGGGTCTCTATCTTACAGTCTAAGGACTATTTTAGCCTACTACTAAGGTTTGATCCTTCCAGAGTCTACTGAATGCTCTGGATCTTCAAGAAGATCTGTCCACACTGGCTGGTCAGAACTCAAATGTCTCTCAGCCCTGTGTGAGCTCTGAGACTCATTTAGCTTACAGCTCCCCAGTTGTCATTCTTTGCTCAATCACTTAAGTTTCACCATAAGCAGGTACAATTTAGTACTCAGCCCAAAAGCTAGGGGAATACCTATGTAGATTACTAGAGATCTTTCTATAGCTCCCTCCTCCCTGCTAGTCTGATCCATAAATTTCAACCACTTAACCATCCCTGTACCCCAATCTTTGTCTCCTCAACTCAGCAAGGCCACCACTTCCTTTGCTTGAATTTTCCCTTCTTGCACTGTGGTCTGAAAACTGCCTTAAGACCAAAGTTGGGACAAGTATAGGCTTACTTTGTTTTCCTTCTTTTAGGGATCAGTTTCATAATATCTACTGTGCAATGTATTAAAACCATTGTTTCACATATTTTGTCCAATTTTCTAGTTCTTTATGGCAAGAGGGCAAGTGCATCACCAGTTACTCTATTATGGTCAGAAACAGATGTTCAAATTAACTAATTTTTAAAGCCTTTTTTTTTTTTTAGCATACTTCATAACAATATGAGAATCATTTTGGTGAAGACTAAAGTTTTTGATGTGTGAAGTGTGCTTCGGCATCTCCTGTATGTTTTTACCCTTTCACTGTCAAAATCTATAGAAAAGATTTGGTAAACTCAGCATGCAGTTATGTACAAATAAGGAAGTTCACCACTACGGTATTGTCTGCATCTCAAAATTGGCAACAGTGTGAATGTTCCTCAGTAGGCAGAGATTAAATAAAGTATTTTTCATTTATAATAGACAGCCAACAAAAAAAAAAATTAAATTAATGGAAATATTTCCATAGAGGAAAAAAGTTGCAGGGCAATGTGAATAAATGTAAAAACAAATGTTTTATATATTTCAAAATTTACATGTTATGATTAGTACATATTATTTAATGTATATACATATATATACACACAGATACATGTATGTATGTCTTAAAATGCTAATCCTTTCAGTGATATTTGTACTTTTAAAAAAGGGAACAATGTCCTTCACGATACAGGTTAGGAAGAGCTTTGTTGAATTTTTTTTAATGGGGGGCGGGGTATACGCTTTTTTGTCTTTGGTAGTATGTAAAGAGAGTGACCTAATCTGTATAGTAGGCTGTGCTTCTTTTAAGTAAATGACTGCAATTAGCAGTATTGTCACCAGATCTCTACATGACTAAAATGTCAGTCTAGCCAAGAACTCACTTATTTAAACAAACAAAGTACCACACATTTTTGGTTGGGGTATGAAATGCAAAACCTGAGTTTTCTGGTATGGAGTGATGCAAGGAACAGAACAAAAATTTCCTTTCTATTGTCTGTTAAATTAACCTACTAGTTATTACTAAATTGAAAAGTCAAACCACATAAGAGAAAAAAGTTCTATAGTAATATAATAAAATATAAACAGGATAAAATAGATTAAAATGTATTTATTTTTTAAAAAGCTATAATTTTACAACTACTGCTGAAAAGCACTCCCATAAACACATTTATAATGTTTTGCAAATGGCCAAAAATGGAAATCCCTAATTCCATGTCTTTGTTCATTACTTCTCATAATCAAAACTTTTAAGTTAGATTACTTTTTTTTAATACTCTTGTAAATCTGCTATACCATCTTGAGTGAATGCATGAGACCAAATAAGAATATATGAGTATGTGTTTCCAATGAATGCCACAGAGAAATTATTTTTACTTTTGCTCAAACCTGAATTTTCCCTGTGTCTCGGACACAGCTAACTTTAGGGCTAAATTTTAAAGCATTTAAAGAACCCTTAAATCATTCTTGTTTTTCCTTTCTACGTCAGAGGTTTATTTCCTGAGCTATGATAAAACCTAATCTCAAGGCTGGACAAAAGAATCAATCCTCTAGTTCTCAGCTATATTTACTGAGGTCTAGTTAAGTGCTTCCTTTTTACTACAAGCAACAAATGTAATTGCCTCATGGCTTGCGGGTGTCCATTTAACAAAAGAGGTTTTTGTGAGGCAACCCACAGGTGTTACCTTTGTTGGTTCAAGTGAAATCTGATGAAAGAGTCCACCATATCAAATAACACATTTACTAAACTGTAATCAAACTCATTTACGTGATTAAGCAAAGAACACATTTCTAATTTGTTTGATGAAGCAAAGAACAAATTTTGGATCAAACTTTATAATTAGGAAAAGTTCTGATTAAAAAGTAAGATATTTGTAAGTTTGACCTTTCAAAAGTTTCAAAAAACAGAAAATCCTAAGAACAGATTGATTTTTTAACTAACCCTTTATTTACCGTATATTTTATAGTTTTCAACCAACACAAGTAGGGTGTACACTGGCCCTACCTATTGCTCATGCTTCTTTAGTGGTTCTTCTAAAATGACTACAAAAGAAAAGGAAACAATAGTCATTAAAGCAATAAACTAAAATCATAAAAGGAGAGGAGCAAAGTTTTTAGAATCCTTTCTTTTACTTGATTATTTTTTCCTTTTTCTGTAATGTGTAAGAAAAATAAAGGCACACATGTTTTACAAAAGCAATCACATAAAGTCTTTTTGTTTCTTTTTGGTAAAAGCATATGGGAATTGTATATCATTCCCAATGATATACCATTGAATGATATATCAATGACATTTTCGTCTCAAGATTTCATCCTGCACATATATTTTAAAGATTTTGCTTTATGTCCAATGGAATAATCCATAAAATATAAGACGCAAAATTTCTTTTCCTTAAAAAAAGTCCCTATGATGAATATACATTCATAAGATGTCATTTTAGTCCAACAATTAAGACCCACATAATTGTTTTTTATTTTACCATCTTCCAAGTGAGCAGTATCAAGTCAAATTACTATCCACTGTGTGGCTAATGTGTATTCTGTTTAATTATGACTTATATAACCAAAATGCGGCCATAATAAGACTCTATGCATACATACTACCAGAGGGAATATTTAGAAAATGAAATAATTTATTACTCCATGCACACATACTACTAGAGAGAATATCTGGACAGTGAAATAATTTATTAATATTGTTCTAAAAGGATTTTATAAAACCCAGTATTTGTTTGATCCAGGTAACAGCAAAATTAGAAATATCGGTAAATAACTTGGCATTTATGCTTCCTGTAAACATCAGCAGAGCTATAAACAAGTGTAAAAAAGTGAAGAATTAAATCCCCTGAGACACAATAAATTAGAACAGCTTTTTAGAACACAAAGATGAAAAAAACATTATTAATCTTTAATTTAAAAAAATAGGAGTGTCTCAAGTACCAGTAATGGGTATGTCTGAAAGCAAACTCAAAAACAGTTTCACTAATATTCTGTCTTTATTGACATTCTCCTTGCTCTAACGTCTTACCCACATGCTGTCTACTTGAGCTACTTAAGGCAGCAGAGTATCTGGAGTCATGATGGAAGTGCTCCTGCAATGCTAGATGCATGGCAAAGGGATTGCATTTATAAGGACCAGGCACAGAATAGTCAATACACTGATTATTTTAATGGGTACTATTTTCTATGCAGTCCTGCTTCTTTTTCTCTCCATTTAAATTCTGCCTTACAACTATCCTTTCCACATAATTCCTGGGGATTGTTGTTGCCCTTCTCTACTTAAAAATGGTGCCACTTTAAGTTCATAACCAGTCATCACCAACAGAAATTTAAACGAAAGTTTCAGTGAGTTACACCTACAGCACTGGGGCTCACGTAGGCTTTTTTACTACCATGTTCTCTTTCATTATTGAGCATCTCCCTGCTGAGAAGGTTTAAAGCTTAGTCTAAGACTTGACTTGCTCATTCTCATAGCTATTACAAGCTAAGCTCCTTCATCTTCTCCCTAAGCACTCAATACCTCCATCTATCCTGAATAATAACCTCTGATGGGTTGTTTAGGATAGTGGTTAAAGACACAGTCCACACAGTCATAATCCTGAGTTCCAAATGCAGCTCTGCAACCTACTAGTTAAGCACCTTGGACAAGTTATTTAAACCTTATCTATACAACTAAGACTAATAGATACCTTACAGAAATATTGCGAGAACCAAATGAAGTAACACGAGGCTCTTGGCACCAAGTAACCACTCAATAAGAGCACTTACTAGCAGTTGCCACAGCTGCCAGTATAAATGATGCCTGCTGGGCTTGCTTTGTTCCTAATTTCCTAAGCAGTCTACCCAGTTCTCTGCAAAATGAACTATGCTTTCCAATTTTACTTTGATTATGTTTTTGGTTATTTTCTTTTACACTGTATTCAGTTATCTGGTGATACCCAAGTCTTTGAATTGAATCCAATATAATTAAAAATGTACATTAATTGTGAATAAGTGCCATATTAAATATGCTAGCTGATTTGATTTTCAAGATCAAATCATCCCAGGTTAATAGTAAACACTAACATTTTTATTCTTTCAACAGGCATCTTCATCAAGCAATGTTTATTAGATATCAAATGCTTAGGCCCTTCCTTATGAAGCATCCACTTGTTCAGAACCATTTATAAACTAGTCAGAAGGCAGAGGAAGGGGAAGAGGGTTGGGAATGAATCCAGTATACAGGCCATTCTATCCCAGCCAGTCAATACTAATATCCTAGTCTTTTACTTTTAACTTCTTTTTGTTCTATTTGGTATTAGTATTTAAAAGAAACATTCTATATCCTCATTCTAAGAATATCTCTGCATTTTCACTTTAATACAGCCTGATCCACACCCTTGTTCTAATATTCCAGAAGATGAGCTGAACTTAACGCAACATAAGGTATTTCAAAGTATAATAGAATATAGTTGTGAGTATTAAAATAATGAGTTTTCTCATGCTTTCAGAAAAACAGTTCTAAATAGTTGGTAAATTAGATGCATACTGTGTACAATATGTACTGATATGTCTCCACCATATAGTTTTATTCCTGGCACCTCACATAATTCTTACCAAAGTTCAAACACATTCCTATATGGATTTATTGCTACAGCTGAATCTCTGTAGCTCTTTTCAATTTCCAATTGCCCCTATGCATAACTGCTTCATAAAGAAATAGGCTAGAAAACAGATTTATATGTGAAATGGTATTAGAAATAGAAGGTCGCCAGCAAAAAGAGCCCATACTTCAAAAAAAGAAATTATTAAAATTAAGTATGTAGGTCTGTTTGTACTTGACGTTACTAATGCTTTTTTTTTTTTTCAAAAAAAGGCACTGTTGCATATTTTTCTTTGACAGACACTTCTCCTACTTGTGTTTTATTCATCAAAACACAAATCTAATGTTCCAAACCCTGCAAATTATTTAGAATAAAATCTAGCTTTGTGAATACAAAATTGCAAATTAGGCAGGTGGATGACAGGTGACTTTTCTTTGTGATGATGCCTGATACAAGGAGAGTAGCTGAAGATCTTTTAAAAGTAAGATTGATCTAGATCTGAGAGCATCGAAACATTGTTTTGACTAAGAGATCATGAAAACATACTGTGTGGACATCAAGGAGGAATAGCAAAGCATCCAGATGTCATTTTGGGAAAGCAGTGTTTTTTGGCATTTTTTTTTTTTTGCCACTTGCTATAATAATTTAATTGCTATGGTATTAATTTAAAATACAGTTGATATTAGTATTGATACTAGTAGATAGCTACACTTGTCCAAAATTGAATATATCTTCTGTTCATTTCCCAAACTAACATTTTCACCTTACCCCTATTTTATTGTACCACCTACTCCTATTACAAAAGCTAAAAACTTGGATGTCATTTTTAAGCCCTGCAATTCTCTTTCTTCCAGCATCCAATCTTGTCTAGACACTTCGTTAATCTTTCTGCAGTCTTTATACTTCTTTCCATTCTCAATATTATTATTTATTAACTGGTCTCCCTGCCTCTGGCTCCTTCCTCCTTCCTCCTTCCCTCTCCCCTCCCCTCCTCCTTGCCCCCTCCCGCCCTTCCTTCATTTTCATTATTTCAGAAAGTTCTACTGGCATTGCTGGGGGCAAGAACTTGATCTACCCTAGCATGATGGTGCTGATCCTCAATAAATGTCTGTGGAATTAAGGAATGCATGCATAAATTAAAAAAGGAAATTTGAGGGATGAATGTCTGGCACATCGTGCCTACTGAGATAGCCTCCCGAAAGCCATTTAAGTCTTCTTTCCCATCCTACCCCTCTGTCCTCCCTCCCAAGTCCAGTGGTCTGGCTGCCACTGAGGTAGCCTCATTAAGGAAGATGCATGAATGCTGGGATTGGTTTGGGGTCAGAAGTCCATATCGGTCCATGTCCCTAGACCTATTTTGACTTTCCTTACATAGAGAAGGCAGGTCTCCTAAGATGACAGGTTTCTCAAATCCTTCTTGATTTAGAGATTCATAAACAATGTATACGAAGTAGATGAGAATCTTAAATTGCATCTGAGAATTTTAAATTATTCACCTATAGCTGTAAGTACCTTGTTAAAACACTGCTTAGTCTCCTTTCCCTGTTGGCTCTGCACGTGTGTTTTGTGGAGATGGAAGCACTAGCTGTGCCATACTAAGTGATTTGTACATTTTCTTAAAGTAGTTATGAAAATTCTAACCCAGGAGGAAAACACTCTCACATCTAGATTGGCAGTGTAATAACTTGTAATAACAATTTCTTGCTAATTAATACCTCATTTTATAACATGCATATCTGCTTTTTATATATTTTACTCCTCTTTTCCATTCTTATTTTAGGTAGAGTGAGAATACTTTTATAGACTAATATTAAGCTGTTCACAGGAACTTGTCAAATTTTAATTTTACAAAGTATAACATAAGAACTTCATTTAGCTGCTTATTCCAAAAGACACCTGAACATATTCCACCTAATCAACAGCAGCTTTTCCAACAGACTTAGATGATTGTTATCAGAGTAGGTAGCCATGTGACACTTGAAATATTAATATATTCTCTTTACTACCAAAAGAGTTCGGAGTCTGGTTCAGATGCTTATATTGAAGAAGAGTGTTAACAATTTTAATCTTTCTTTATTTCTCTCAATTACTTTTAGGCAATTTTAAAGTACAGAGGTCCCAAATAACTTGAAGATAAAAATACATATAATATTTATATTTCACTGAATTGCATACTGCCTCTACATTTGCACCAATGGCACTGACTTTCTAACTTAGAGTAATTAAAATATTATTAGATGAGCAACATGAATAACATGAATAATTCATGAGCAACGTGAATAAATTTCAGGACAACCTGCTTCTCTTTCAGGAGAAATAGTGATCTTCATATAGACATCTTTTCAAATATAAAAATAAAATATATTGCTACAAAATAAAATTCTTATAAACTACATATTATTGTTAAACTAAGCACAAATTATTCTGAAAATGTTCACATAACACATCAGAAAATGCTTTAAGCTGAGGGGCCTGAAAGATGATTCTTTAGTGAACAAAAACACCTCAGACTTGTAAATACTAAGTCAAATTTATCTTCAGAATTGTGTTAGCTATAGGATGAAAAAGTCACGTCATCTCCGCAGTGAACTTCACTTTAGCAAAAGAGTAAACATATTTCCTCCACATCAGCTGCAATCAAGGCATTAGCAGTATGCCATGATTGATTATCCTGGGAGCCGTTGCTGAGAAATGGATGTGTAGCACAGGTTTTTATCACTATAGTCTGCAAAAAACAAGTCCCTTGTTTAGATATCCTAGTTGTAATAAGTGACATTATTAGGTAGTTCTTCTATTTAAATGACATAAGGATTTAGTATATCAGCAGCTTATAATACACAAGCCTTTCAATCTGATGATTCCTCTCCCTACAGAGAAGTACTTTTTTCTGTTTATAATACAAGTGGTAATAGAAGACCAGATGGTTGTGACTTTTTGCTAAGGTAAATGACATTTAAACAAACAGAAAAACAGCATTAGGATATTCAGGGATTTGAACTATAACCTAAATACACAATACACATTAAAGGACTATTAGTGTTAACTATATAACATGACCATTTTATAATGCTAATTAGGGAGATTGTTTCCCAGATTGTCAGTTTTATTTAAATATTTTCTAATATACTGTAAAACAGCTTTATTACTGCCATATTGTTGTATTTCCAAGTTTTTATTAATAAAAACACTACA
>RJWJ010012596.1:0-41688 GCA_004363605.1 Indri indri | reverse complement strand
AATGGCTCAGTCTGGGAGCTCTGGATTAGCAAAGCACTGATTTCAGTTCTTATGCTAAGATAGCTGAATTCATTCATTTCTCCAATAAATATTTTCAAGTACCTACAGCAATAAATGAAAGTTCACAAATTAAAAAAGAATAAAAATAATGAAGAGGTTTCTACAACTTGATCATTTTTTGACTATAAAAATTAGGGGATGGAGATGCAGAGGCTCAAAGCTATACTATGTGTTCCTCGGGTTGAGGTTTCTGATGCATGAGTTATTGAAGAACTAGAGTTTCTTCAAAAATTTCACTTAAATAATAACATTATCTTACTATCTATAGTAGAGGCTTTCTTGGGTATAACAGTGTGTACAGTTTGCAGGAGTTTTCTCTGTGAGCAGAGTGTACTTCTCTGCCCCTCGATGTGAGCTTGGCCATGTGATTGTTCCGGGCAATGGCATGTGAGCAGAGAGGACAGGGTGCCCGGTCAGAGGCCAGGCCTTAAGAGACTGCATGTTTCTACTTGCTGTCTGTAGTGTCTTCCACTGCCTTGAGAAGAATAAACTAGTCGCAAGTCCAAAGACAGACACAAGGAGTGTGGCCAGTCAGATGCACACACATCTATTTGAAGAGGCAGAGCAGCGACATACCAGGGCTGGGTACCCAAGTCCAGCTTTATGTAGATGAGCCAGATCGTACCTGAGCTGCAGGTGCAGTCCGGTAAATGACTGTTGTTTCAACCCACTGAGTTTTGAGGTGTATGAAACGTAGCATCTCTGTAGCAATAGCTAATTGATAGGGTAGCAAAACAGGGATTAGAATTGAAGCTTGCAGGCTCTTATTTGAATGCAAATTTTATCTATCTCCTTTTCTCCTGTTACACTAGGCATGACACTGTCACATGTAGAACTTAATCTTTCTATTTTCATGTCCTTTCCATAGCCTTTTTAAGTAACTTGTAGTTTACCTTGCCTTCCTCCAGCCTTTCCTAACATTTTTGTTAGGTTGTATGTATTTTCCAATGCTTTGGAACCAATTTTTCTACTTTACTGACATTTTGTTTTCTTTTCTTGGAAACCTAACTCTTTCAAATAATGGCCTCTTTCTCTAACATTTCTTTCCACCTCAAAATCCTTATGGAGTATGGATTTAAAAAAAATGCTAATAACAATCATTCTTATTATCTTATTGTTAAATATTATCATTCTTACCTTTGTTTAGTCTTACCCAAACTAGATGGTGACACATAGGTACACCTTTAGGGTACACCTCCAGAGGCTTGCTCTGCTTTTTTATTTTTAAAGCAAAGTTCATACATCAGAATGCATGGATGAGAAATGTAAAGTTAGAAACATATCCCATGAAGTGCTTTGAACACTCTGACAGCTGCAATTTATCAACATAAATTACTGTGCTTAACTGCAAAGCTTTTGTCACAAGGAGACAGGGCACTTCCCAAATTGCTTGCTGCCCTCTTTAATAATAATCTTAGTTTTTACAGTCCAGATATCCCAGGATAAAAGACATCCTGATGTATACAGAAATAGAAAAATTCAGATTTTATGTACATCACTGGGAGCATCGACACACTATTGTATTCATTTTTAGAGTGTTTTTCCCCTGCGTCTAGATGTGGCAATAGATTACTTAGGCAAGAAAATGTGGGCAGGAGAGAAAGCTTAGCGGTAAACAAGTCAGCCTGTCTGCTGTCTCAGTTTCCTTTTAATCAAAGAAAAGACCTAACAGAATTCACGGTCATCATCTTACTGGTGGCTTCTAACAGCATTGAGTAGGGAGAATCCTTTTATCTCTAGCATTACACCAACAAATTGATTTTAAAATGCATGCATTTAACATGTATTCCTAAAGCTGTTATCATTTGGTAAACACTATGACTAAGTGTCTTTAAACTACTTTAGACACTTTAATTTTTCTCATCTAAAAAAAATATCAATGTGCGTATTAGAGATATCTGAGATTTTCTACCACACAAATTTTTGTACATATTCACAAAGTCTAATTTTGGGGGTATATGGTTGAATTCCAGTAGACTTTTCTCATACAGTACATGAGTTGAAACCTAGTCCTTGGTCTCCTGAACTCCAAAGCCCTTGTCCACTCTACTGCACATGCTGCCCTTACAGAAAGTACCTGCCCATGTGGTCCATTTTTAGAAAGCCAGTTTTAAGACTGCTATCCAATTTCCTGAGTTGCTTTCCTCCAATATTGTAGAACAGAAACTTTTGATTTAGCCATTATAAATCAGGCTCATTAGGAATCAATAATTTGCATATTTGCTAAGCTCCCTTCCCTTATGCTCTTTGCTACTGTCAAAAGATGGTTGGAAAGACAAGACCAAAGTTACCTATAGTCTCTCTTTTTGAGTACTTGTAAATTCATTCTCTGACAGAGGTACTGCAACCCCTAGCTTTAGTGCAACAGGCCACCAGGAAGGTCATCTGGGGCACACAGAATAATAGCTGCCCAAAGATGTCCACCTCCTAATCCCCAGAACCCATGAATATACATGGTACATAGAGAATTAAGGTTGCAGATGGAATTGTTTCCTAATCAGGTGACCTTAAAATAGGGAGAATACCCTGGATTATCCAGGTGGACCAAAGGTAATCAGAGGAGTCTTTAAAAGTGGAAGGAGGAGGTCAGAGTGATGTACTGTGTGAGAAAGACTTGGCCCAACATTTCTGGTTCGGGAGATGTGAAAAAGAGCCAAAAGCCAAGAGTGTGGGTGGCCTCTAGAGGCTGAAAATGCTAGAAATATTCTCCCCTAGTGCCTCCAGGAAGGATCATACTGCTGACACCTTGTTTTTGCCCAGTGAGACCCATTGCAGACTTCTGAACTACAGAACTACATGATGAAAAATTTGTGTTTTTATAAGCCACTAAGTTTGTGATAATTTGTTATAGCAGCCGTAGAAAACTAATAATCATCTTATTTATGAGATAGGTTACCAGAAAGGCTATCTAAATTATGGAAAACTGAGAGACAACAAGCATTTAAAATATAAAACAGCATCTTATTTCAATAAAAAGTTTTATAATAGAAAAGCACAACTAATGAAAGAAAAAAATAGATACATTTGACTTCATTACAATTAAAAACTTTGTGCATCAAAGGATAATATCAAGTTATATGAAAAGACAATTCACAGAAAAAAATGTTTCCAAATCATATATCTGGTAAGGGTCTAGCATCTAGAATATATAAAAATAAAAAGATATGTATAGGTATTTCTCCAAAGAATCTCCAAACAATTGGCCCAGAAGCACACAAAAAGATGCTCAACATCATTAATCATTAGGGAAATATAAATCAAAACCACAATGAGATACCAATTCACACCTACTGTGATGGCCACAAAAAAAAAAAAAAAAAAAGGAAAAGAAATGTTGGTGAGGATATAGAGAAAATAGAACTGTCATATGTTACTAGTGAGAATGTAAGATGATACAGCCCCTGTGGAAAACAGTTTGGCGGTTCCTCAAAAATTTAAATACATAATTTCTGTATGACCTAGCAATTCCACTCCTAGGTATATACCCCAAAACATTGAAAACATATGCTCACACGAAAACTTGTACACAAATGTTCATAGTGGCATTATTCATAATAGTCAAAAACTGAAAACAACCCAAATGTCCATGAGCTAATAAATGAACAGACAAAATGCAGTATATCTATACAATGGGATATTATACAGCCACAAGAAGGTATGGAATAGTTACATACTACAACATGGGTGAACCTTGGAAATTTTATGCTAAGTGACAGAAGCCAGACACAAGAGGTGACCTATTCCATTTATATGAAATGATAATCAAATGCAACAGTATAACATAGTGGTTAAGAGGCAGACTTTGGGGTCAAATTCTGGATAAATGTTCCAATTCTGCCTCTTCCCAGCTATGTAATCCTGGGCAAGTTACTTAAGCTATCTGTACCTTAGTGTTTTCATCTATAAAATGAGTATACAAATAGTACCTACCTTAGATATTGTTGTGAGGATTAAATCCATTAATATGTAAATTGCTTAAAAGAGTTATTTGGCACATAGTAAGTACCTAATAAGCATTTGTTAATGTAGTTTTAAAAAATTATTTCATTGTCACATAAATGAAGGATATAAAATCTATTCATAATAGGAACTCACAGTGGGTATCATTTATGCAGTTGAGAAAGTTCTCAGGAGATTACACATAGGAAAGTATGTTGAAAATAGCTAGAGAAGATATTTTACAAATGCCTTCATACATCCATCATATCCTTCTGCCTCCCTGTTTCAAAGTTGAGATTTACTGAACTAGAGTGTGAGCACCTGAAGGCAGGGGCTAAGTCTTACTTATCTTTGTATTGTCAGTGCCGAACACAGGGCCTGGGACATGGTAGGCACATGATAATGCATTCTAGAATGGAATGAAGACTTCATTAAGCAAAACATAATGATCAACAGTCATGGCTCCTGGCAAGGAGAAAGCCTTTAAATAATACATTCTTAAATCTCTCAAATGCACACTTAAGATACAGAAAGTGAAATTTACCTTATTTAGGAATGTTCAATGACTAAAATGGAAATGTTACTCATTGCTTTCTGTTGCTTTAAATCCTTTAATAATATTTTTATCAAATTGAACACTATTCTTTTGTATTTTTATTATAAATAGTATGATTTATTTCAGTATTATTTATCCCAGTATAAATCAGCTGAAGAGGGTTAAGTTTGAATATAATAATTAAATTAAAAGTCCTTTAAACTCGATAAAACGGTTCACTCAGCCTTATTAGAAAACATGTTTGATTCACAGATAATTCTATTAGTAATGTTTTAATCCTCTAATGTATACTGATAAAGAATATTATGAAATAACAATACATCACTTTAATTTTGTTTTTACTAACAATAAGGTAGAGATTAAGGCCCTCTGCTTCTCTGTCAAAAAATAAAAGATCAAACAATGCAGGTTGTGATAAGCATATAACATTTTATTACATTATGCTTGCAGGTCCAAAAATCAATGGAGATAAAATATGATTAATATATCATCTTTTTTATGTAGCTTTTAATAAAAGAGGACTCATGTTTCTATTTCATAGAGACATTTAACTTCCTCACCATGTCATTCTCAAGTTATTTTTAAAACATAAGAGCTACTGTCTACCTCTTAACCAAAGAAAAGTCAAATAGATGCAGTAAAATTCAGAGGAATATTGAACCAGCTGAGTACTACAAAGCCACGTGCCTTCTTTCTTTTTCCCCAGAAATATGAATACACAGATTTTTGAAAGGGATGCAAAGATACAGATGTAATGAGTAAGATTTGATTTCTTTATATATCAGCATGGTTTTGAGCATATTTATATAATAAAATGTCAGGAGTATAAAGGGGAGCAGTTATTGAAAATATTATAATGACTCCATATTTTGGTTCATAATTTCTCTGCCGTTCATTTATGTTTTGATTCCTTGAGAACTGATGGACTTTTTTAAAAAAATTATAAATATATTATTCATATGAACTAAACGACCAACACCACTTGCCCTGCCTAATAATGAGTCATCTCCTAATCGCTCAGGATATATAGAGCCCTTAACGTTTGAGAGGTCTTAATTGGATTTGTTGGAAAGTATCTTGCTATTTGGCACTTGTGTTTATCACACTATCTTACATATAGTAGGTGCTGAAACAATCATGAATTGTTTTCCCAGGTAGATTCCAAGTGCCTGGAGGGCAGAGATTATGTATTATATATTTTTAGATTATTTTACAAACTTTAGCTTGGTGTTGAGCACATGGCAGGTGCCATTAGCCAAGGCAGTGTGGAGCCGCCTTTTAATTCTTGTTATGAGAATAGTATAAGCCATATTGAGACTCCTTTCCCACTTACCAAGACACATGCACACCTGAACACACACCCACGCCCGCCCCCACCATTAGATGTGCATTTATGCAGCAGAGGTACATTAATGAAGATATACTTGCTCGCAGGGAGTTTTATTTTATTTTATTCCTACCTTCTGTGCAATCAGAAGTTTTTGTACATTCCCCTAGGAAATTTTCAGAAAAGGTGAACCATTAAACAATTCTAATTCCTTGTGATAGAAGAAGTACTCAAGCAATATTGAGTGTGTGGAGAGAGCTAAATCAGCAGCTGGCAGGGGTTCTCCATTCTCTCCTCTACAGATTGGAATTATGTAAGTCGTCGGCATTCAAAAGTAGATATTAAGTAAATAATTTTTTCTAGTGAGGTTGGAAGATTTACTGTGTAGTATCTCAGAATATGAAATCTCTGGTAACATGTAAAAGTCACTTGCTGAAATAAAATACCAATAAAATACCACTACTATTAAGACCACCTTAAATGTAGAGAGATTTTCCAAAGTATATAATTAAGACCTCACTTCTCTGTCATAGCAGCGGTGGAAATTGGAGGGAAAACAGTATTATCACTCTGTAACAGATAAGGAAACTGAGGCAGAGAAAGTCTAAGTGATTTACTATTGGTTGCGAGCCAGTAGATTTGTGGCCAAAACTCAGGATTCCTGACTAAATCAATTAATAAAATATTTATTAATGAATATCCATCACTTATAAAATATTACACTAAAACTTTCTTCTTGAGGAAGTGACAGACACAAAAAGATAACACAGATGTGGAAAGTTAAGTTACAATAGAAGGATTAAAAATTTAGACTTCCAAATTAAATGATACCTATACAAAAGAAAAAAAAAAAACACCTCAGAAGATTATTTTGGGCTGTGGTGTCTCCCAGTATATTCATTTCCCATTCTAAGCTTTTTCTCCTTCCATATTTAATACTGAGACTGGAAGATAAAATTGTATTGATTTTCTTTCACCATCTTGCCCAAACTTCTATCTTTTAATCTTTCTTTCAGATGCTGGAGGGAAATGTTTGTTGTTTCTCATTTATAGTTAATCCCTCTGCCTATGTTCTAGGGCATCTCATGGCCCTTTGTTCTAGGCCCTTACGAGTCAGGGGGTGGCCCGGGAACCAGCAGCATCAGCATCTCTTGGGAGCTTGTCCCACAGGCAGGGTCCTAATCCTCACCCCAGCCCTACAGACCAGAATATGCAGTTTAACAAGACACTAATTTAAAGTGTGACAAGTGCTGATGTAGGCCATTCTCTCAAAAATTAACCCCTCTATTTCTAGCACCAGTAGAGTTTCCTTTTTTCACCATTTCCTTATTCCTTCTTGAATAACCTAGGGTTCCTTATCGAGAAACGAAATAAGAACAAATTCCTCCCCACGCCCTACCTTCAGTGACTGATATCCCTTTTAGCTTTACGGCCATCTCACTTTCGTTTCTGTGGTTACTATGTTCCTGGAATCAACTCTGTGCCCCTGCTCTCTTTATTTTTAATTCGCTTAGTTCCTTCTTAAAACTCTGAAAGTTGATTTTCACTGCAATGTAGTTTGAACACATAGAAAGGGCGGGCAAGCACACACGTGTGCACCCAGATGTACACATGCACGCACACACACACACACACAAAGGCTGTAGACAGTTAACTCTGCTGAGGTTAGATCTTTTAAAACTTCCACAGCGCCTGTGCTGATTGGAAAATTAGTGATCTTCGCCACATTCGGTGCCTGACGATTTTCTTGTGCCTGCTCTTATCATGAATCTATTCAAGCTCATCCACATATCTACGTTCCTGTTTAGGGGTCTGGACTGACCTACACCCAGCCAAATTTATTGAATGTCTACTGTAGAACTGTCCAAACCTTGAAAAAAAATTTTATATCTCTGCAGAAATATCACAGAAGTATACACAGATTCACAATTCATGAAAGTGAAACAAAATGGGACCTAGTATTTAAAATTTATTTAAGTTAGATTTTCTTTCTGAAGCCTTCAGTCGGCTAAACCCTGCAAGACCGAGGCCCATCTGCAGTCCTGTGTTGGAAATGAAGAAAAGGAAAAAGCCGTCATGGCAGCCATGAGATTCTTCACCATTAAGTGTCAGAAAAAAAGCTTATGCCATTGAGGAACCAAAAAACAGAATAAAACCAAATCCTCCTCTTAATCCCGGTCTTCCTGAAGTCTTTTCATACAACAAGGTTTGAAGCTTGAGATGTTTTGAAATTTACTGGGTACCATGGCTTACTCACCTTCCACGGATTTTGAGCAGTTTGCTCACTGGTGATGGGATGTTGTGTTATTCATCAGGGCTGCCTCTTATGAAGAAAATGAAGAGCATAAAAGAAAAGGACCACAGTGAAAATGGGGGTGTGCTGAAAGGTTAATGTGCTCTTCAGCCCACTTCAGAGAGATCACTGAGCAGCCACGCAATCTGTTTACCCGATGCATGCAGAAAGAACTGTCATGCTTCACCTCTGGAAATGGGCCATTAATCCTGGTGACAGATTATGAATTGTGGAATATGGCCAGCACCTGGCCAGACAAGGAAGAGTTCATAAATCAGACTCAAAGCAGAAATACCTGACTAAAATTCCTGAGTTCTTTAGGGGGTTGGAAAAGGATATATATGGAGGGAGTCCGTTAAACTCGTGTGTGTGTACGCATATGTTGTAGAGGGGTGTTGATTTTCAAAGGGCCTTTGTTAAGGTTCTATAAAGAAGTATTTTTTGCTTTGTTATTTTTGGTTGGCTGAAGACTTTTGCTTCAGCATGTAATGAGGTGGTCGCAGGGTATCAGGGTAGAGGGTTGTTGGGATAAAGACTTTGGTCTTTAACAGGAAATTGGTTTGAGCCTTCCGAAGGAAGAGAGAATCGATCAATTCTCTCAACAAAAAGTATCAATAGTTGATTCTCGGGAATCAGTATTTGTTTATTCTACAAATCATCTGGAAAACAGGACCAAAGAGGTCCAACTTGGTAGATAACATTATACAAATTGTTAAATGGATTAGAATAAATTTTTTTTTTTTTTTTTTGGAGACAGAGTCTCGCTTTGTTGCCCGGGGCTAGAGTGAGTGCCGTGGCGTCAGCCTAGCTCACAGCAACCTCAAACTCCTGGGCTCAAGCAATCCTTCTGCCTCAGCCTCCCGAGTAACTGGGACTACAGGAATGCGCCACCATGCCCGACTAATTTTTCCTATATATATATATTTTTTTAGTTGTCCAGATCATTTCTTTCTATTTTTTGGTAGAGACGGGGGTCTCGCTCTTGCTCAGGCTGGTCTCGAACTCCTGACCTTGAGCGATCCACCCGCCTCGGCCTCCCAGAGTGCTAGGATTACAGGCGTGAGCCACCGCACCTGGCTGGATTAGAATAAATTAAAAGAAGGGTTTATAAGCATGTAAAACTAGCCAGAAAAATATCTAAAATAAAATGTTGACACATAAATGCCCTAGATGAAAAATAATCTAAACCCCTTGTAAGAAGATGGCCTCTGAATTTGTTTTGTGACGTAGGAATGAAACCCAAAAGTGATTTTTAAAAATATTATATGAAAACATGTTCTAATGTGTCCCCAAAGACCATTAAATGTTCGTAATCCTCTAGAAATGTACTAATAACACACAGAAGATAGTGTTTTCTATTGGCAATTCATCCTACGTTGATTAAGCGCTATTACCAAGGCGCTGCAAGTGGCTGCTTAATTCTCACACCCAGCCTTTACTTCAGACGGCAGCCATCGGGCTGTTAGTAATACTTCATCAGGATAGCACCACAAGAGTTTCTGCTTTCCTGAGAAGGAAAATAAAGCTAAGGAAATATGTAGATCATTACTATATTGTTACCAGCATAATTTTTAAATAATTTTATTTTTAAGAATAATTATTTAGGCATGTTTTTAAATATATAAATCATGTGCAGAAAGTAGAGAAAACTTTAATAAAAGTCAAAGGTATGTCAAGCCTTTTAGTTCTGATAAAGCACCCTCTCTAATAATATACTCTGTTTATCCAAAGGCTGCCTCAGGGCTATTCAGAATTATAATAAATCTATCTTAACTGTTTTCAGATCTGAAAATACTATATTATATTCATACTTTTTTCCTTTTATTACGAATTTCAACAAATCAAGTTCTCAGGCCAAAGTAGTTTCTTCTCTACAGAACCAACTTCTGCAGAACCCTTCTAATCTTCAGGTATACTGGTGACCTTGACCAGCGTTTTTACAAAGTCATCCTCAGACACTGAGTCCCGCAGACTCTCCCTGCAGGCTCCCTCTCAAGTGCTGCCTTTGCTTGCTCCTGGGAGGGAGTCCAGCCCAAGTGGTAGGAAAAAATGCTTCATCAGCAAGTGCTAAAAAGACTGGAAGCTCTTACAGAGTTAATCCATTATACCATTCTTTCTTTTTCTGCTTAAAATTTGCTCTCAATCTCTCTTTTAAACCAATTTCCTCCATAGTTTCCTTCCATACACCTGCATCCAGATCCACACCCGCGCACACCTGCATCCCAACTCCCTGCTAGGCACGTCCCTGCTGGTGGGCACCTGTGTCCAGCATGAGCAGCTCCCAGGGAGCTCAGGCTTTTCTGGATGTTTGTGTAGCCAGCTTCACTACCATGTTCATTTTGTGGCCCTTAGTTAAAAATGCTCTATATCAGTACAAGTTTTCTTCATCAAGATACTCCAGGTCTAAGTCTTCTATTATTTTCCTACTGTTTTTCAGTAGGGTCCTGGTGTCTTGCCCTGTCCACAACAACATCCATCCCTGTATCAAACACACCATATGTTAATCGTGTGGGTCAATTTTAGGGCATATATCATATCTTTGTGAAGTGAATAATAAGCATAGTTTTTATGTTTCATTGTGCCTGGTACAAGTTTAAAGTATTAGTACTTTAAATAAATAAATTCCAGAGGACTTTATAGTTAGTCTGTTGAAAAAGAATGTTAACAGTCTGTCTTGCTCTGGTTTTTCATTTTGATATTATTTCACCATTTCCTTCTAACATTTCTGCCAGACATATATCTTGGAGGAACAGTGATTCAGGAACTAATTATCAATGAATTCTCAGATCATCTTTAAACTAGTCAGGAGCATTATAAGCAATCCTAAAAAATAAATTTCTCTGCTTCAGAGAAATAATTATATTTTAAGATTATATTTTAAGGTTCTTATGGAAACCTGTCTTTGAACACTCAAGCACTAGTAACTGAGTTCCCTGCCCTGTGAATAAGGCATCTTGTTAAGTGCTACACAGAAAAACTTCAAGATGTATGAAATATAGAAGGGGAGGCAAGCTTAAATTCACAGGAAATTAAATTACATTCAATAAACAGTGATTCAATACAAACATATAAAGACTGTTAGAAGTTAGTATGTTTGTCAAATAAATTATATAAAGAATAATTACTACAAAATTCACTATACTGGCATTGTGTAGAAAAGTGTGTAGAAAGATGGATAAAAGCTGCCTCTCAAATGGATGGGTAGTTGTTCGATTAAGAAGGAGAAAAGCATTTTGAACACAAAGGCTCCATTTTTTTTAATTCCTCTAAATCTTTAGCAGAGCACAAAGAGAAATGTTCTTTACTTTTTTTCTTGATGTGAGCTAACATTTCATTAATACCAAAAGCTGAAAAAGCTAGTTATTTAACATAACTTTAAGAAATATGAAACAATTAGTGATAAGCTTGACAAAAGATACGCAGGAGCTATAAACTGAAAATTATGAAACATCACTGAAAGAAAGTCATCCTAGGCAAATATTTAATACAGTGCATTCATGGGCCAGAAGATTCGATATTGTTAAAAAGATCAAAGTTAGAGGATTTACACTACTTGATTTCAAGACTTATTATAAAATAACAGGAACCAAGGCACTGTGGTATTGGGGTATAGACAGTCATATGGAACAGTGGAACAGAATGAAAAGTCCAGAAATAGACATGCATATATGGACAATTGATTTCAATAAATATTAAGGCAATTCAGTAGGCAAAGGAAAACCATTTCAAAAAATACCGTTAGAACCATAGGATAGCCATATACAAAAATATGTACCTCCAGCCTTAACTCATCATTTATAAAAATTAACTCAAGATATATCATAGATCTAAATATAAGAGCAAAAACTATAAAATGTCTAGAAGAAAATATAAAAAAATGTTTTAGAGATCTTGGGTTAGACAAAGATTTCTCAAATAAGACACAAAAAACATGAATTATATAAAAAAAGTTCCCACCCTCAAAAAAAACCAATACATTGAATTTTATCGAAATTGAAACCTTTGCTCTTTAAAAGAGACTGATAGGAAATGAAAAGGCAGCCAAAGACTGAGAAAAATATGTGCAGAACACATGTTTAAATAAGAACTTGTATGTAGAATAATAATTCCTACATCTCGATAAGAAGAACAACAGCTGGGTGTGGTGGCTCACACCTATAATCCTAACACTCTGGGAGGCCGAAGCGGGAGGATTGCTTGAGGTCAGGAGTTCAAGACCAGCCTGAGCAAGAGTGAGACCCCATCACTACTAGAAATATAAAAAAATTAGCTGGGTGTTGTGGCGCACGCCTGTAGTCCCAGCTACGTAGGAGCCTGAGGCAGGAGGATCACTGGGGCCCAGGAGTTTGAAGTTGCTGTGCGCTATGATCACGCCACCACACTCTAGCCAAAGCGAGAGACTGTCTCAAAAAAAGAACAACAATCCAATAAAAAAATGAGCAAAAGATTTGAACCATGATTTTTCAGCTGTGGTATTAGAGACATTGGGGACCGATAATATTTTTTGGTGGATGGCAGTGGGGCCCATGAACTGCAGGTTGTTTAGCAGCCTCTCCAACCTCCACCCACAGGTGCCAATAAAATTTGAAGCCATGACATCCAAAAATGGCTTGAGTATTGCCAAAGTTTCTGTGGGAAGCAAAATTGCCTTGGATGAGTACTACTGATTTGAGTAACACTTTACCAAAGAGGATATACCAATGACAAACCTATATAACCTATGCTAATCAACTAAACACTACTGAAATAGAGTTGGATGTTACCTGTGAGCTCTTCATATATGGCCTTTATTGTGTTGTGGTTCATTTCTTCTTTACCTAATTTATTGAGAGTTTTTATCATGAAAGGATGTTGAATTTTGTCAAATGCCTTTTCTGCATCTATTGTGACAATGTGGTTATTTTTTCCTTCATTCTGTTAATGTGGTGCATCGTATTTATAGATTTGCTAAGGTTGAACCTTCCTTGAATCCCAGTGATAAATCCCACTTGATCATAGTGAACGGTCCTTTTAGTGAACTGTTGAATTCAGTTTTCTAGTTTTTGTTGAGAAGTTTTACATCTATATTCATCATGGATATTAGCCTGTAGTTTTCTTTTCTTGGAATGTCCTTGTGTGGCTTTGGTATCAGTGTATTAAATATTTTAGTTAAGTTAAAAAAAAAAAGAACTGGAAACAAAAACATTGCTAACTCTGGATGATAGAAATATGAGTGAGAAATATGAGTGAGAATTATATTATTTTTATACATTTATGCATTTCAAAACATTTCTTTAAAGAATTCAGTTTCTGCGAGGCAAAGTAAATAAGCACATATGTGTACCATGTCAGAAGACAAACTACAGATAAATTTACAATACATAAAGTTCAATAACTCTAATAAAAAAACTTTGTTTATGTAAGTGATAAGATGAATAAGCCAATAGAAATATGCAAAGACGATTAGTGTGCAATTCAAAAAAGAAATTTACAAATCCTGTAAGTATAAGAAAAGATGCTTGATTTCCTTAACACTAATTACATTAATAATTAAATTGCAATGACAATTTCCTTTTGGCCGTAACACTGTAATAAAAAAAATCCAGACATATTATCCACATACATATCAAACTGGAACTGGTTAAATAAGTCATAGTAGCTCTAAATACAACAGAATACCATATATGAATTAAATCTGTACTTACATTTAATAAGAAAGAAAATGTGCCTTTAAGTACAAAAAGCCAGTGTAGAAGAGTATGTTCACTAGTATTAAAGTGGAAGAAGCCAGTGTGGAAGAGTATGCTCATTATTATTACTTTTTGGTTAAAAATATACATAGACAAAGTTCTAGGAATATAAGTACCAAATTTTTAGAAGCAATTATCCATGGTGGTTAGATTGTGTTAGGACTTCCATTTTCTATGTTTTACATATCTGCACTGTTTCATTACTTTGACAATATAATTTTTATAAAAAAATATATTTTTAATATTTTATTTTTCAAGGAGCTCATAATCAAAGACATGGACTAAAAGTGGCCTAGGAATCTGAATTTCTGAAAATTTTATTGACAGAGAATAAGAAAGTAATAGAATAGCATGTGTTTCTTTAAGCAATGTGCTATAATATTTTATTCTGATGTAGATACTCTGTGGTAATTACTAATGTAAATTAAAGCAGTGTTGCCTTAAGTTGTTGACTGCTCTCCTAAACACAAGTAACTTTAAAGAAACAAACAAAAAATTCAATACTTTTCCACATGAATATGGTATTTGAAGTATTTATATATTATGTAAAGTAGGCCATATTTCATCCAATTCTTGGCATGATATATGATTTTTAATGATGTGCAAAAAAATTCTGGAAGTATTCTATCCATGATCATCTAAGTATTAATAAGACCAAAAGTTATGATGACACACTAAATATAACCAAAACTTAGGACAGTATTTCCCTTTTTTAAATCATAAAATAGATAAGTTTAGCTCACAAAAACATAGTACAAGCAGCAATGGAGATTTTTCCATGGCATCTTTTGATGAATGGAACCACTGCCAACCTCAACAAATTCCCAATACATTTTAAAATGAGCAATTTAGTTGCCAGCTCCAAAATATATCATTTTATTTATGCAAAGGCTGAGACAGTCTTAGGTACATGATAGAAAGTTTGTCTCCTTTCTCTCTGTGCCCAAGTGACTCAACTATTTGACGGTTACCCCAAGTGATCTTGAAAGTCCAAGGTCAGAATCATTTCCAACACTGTCATCTTTAGTGGAGTATCCAAAGTGCTCTCTTGGTCCATTCTACTTAAATGAATTCAATAAAGAATGTTGGAATTATTCTAATAGTTAGGGTCTGTTAATTCACTAAGAAATGTATTTGACTTCTGATAAAATGTACAAACTGAGTTTATACTGCAGATTTTTTACCTGATTGCCTTCCTGTAAGGCTAAGAACCATTGTAATACTTGGTATTTAAAGAATAACAACCAAAGAGTATACAGTTAACTAAGAGAATGGTTCATTTTAGATGTCTTATGAAGAAATAGTTTGATATCATTTGACATTTACAATTTGCTAATGATAGGTGAAACGTACTTGTCCCTTTACAAGGAGAAAGACTATAGAATTGTCAAAAATTTGGTTTCATATGGAGGAGACACCTTATTTTGTCCTGCATTATTATTATTATATAAACAGTATTCTGGAAAGGTTAGAAAATAAGACAAGTCACCCATAATCTTATTACTTTAATTAAATATATTTTCCCACTTCCAGTCTTCATGCATATAAGTGATTATTTTTGCACAGTTCAGTCATAGCATTTACAATTTTATATCTCGTTTTCAAATTCATTTTTCAAATGAAAAATTGTTTCTCAATGAACAACTTTGTTCTTAACCATGATACAGTCATTAAAGAGGGAAGGGTAGGAAAACATTTTTAATGTAATCGGCTGTCACCCAGGCTAGAGTGCAGTGGTGTCATTCATCACAGCTCACAGCAACCTCAAACTCCTGGGCTCAAGCGACCCTCCTGCCTCAGCCTCCTTAGTGGCTGGGACTACAGGTGCACACCACAACGCCCAGCTAATTTTTCTATTTTTAGTAGAGATGGGGTCTCGCTCTTGCTCAGGCTGGTCTTGAACTCCTGAGCTCAAGCCATCCTCCCGCCTTGGCCTCCCAGAGTGCTAGGATTACAGGCGTGAGCCACTGCGCCCGGCCTGTTTGCCCTTTTTCATTCCTAATTTTACTTTTTTGTGATTTCCTTTTTTTTCTATTTCGTAATGATCCACTATCTAGTGGTTCTTCCTCTTTTTTTTTTTTAACAAATAGTTTCTTTGGATGCTTAATAATTTTGTAATGTTTAAATTTCTCCTTTGATCATCTTTCTTTCATTTGACTTCCCTGCATTTACTGTATTATTCCATTTATAGAATCTTGTGTTAAAAAGATTCATTTCTTTTTTTTTTTTCAGAATGTGAATATTAAAAGTTACATATTTTCCTAAGCAAACTTTATTATATCCTGTAGTATGCAGGGATTTTTTTCGATTCTTACAATTCATAAATATGCCCTTTGATTTAAAAGTTGCTTAAGGATAAATTTTTACTTTGTAGGATATGTTATGAATTTATGAATTATTATAATTTTGTTTTATTGCACTGGGTCAGACTGTGGAATGCATTATTTCTATTTCAGGGAAGAAAGTGAATTTTTTTATCACTTAAAAGTCAATTGTGTAAATTTCTAAGGAGATTTAAAAAACAGTATTTTCTGTTATATAGGTTTTAATCATATGCATCATGTATGTAATGTTTATCTGTATTTCATATGCATACATGTACACATAGCATACATAATTCTATATATATATACATTTATCTGTATTGTGTAATCCTTACTAATTATAATTCAGATCTTCCACATCTTTTTGTTTGTTCACTTTTCTTAATCTGTCATGGGCTGACAGAGATTAATTGAAGCCTGTAATCACTATTGTGTTTGTCAGTTTCTTTTTTTACTTTCCTGTAATTTATGCTTTATAGATTTTGGTACAATAGTATTTGGGTGCACATACTTATCCCTTCATTATTGTCCTTTAATATTATAAATTCCTTATTTATATCTCTGTTGACATAGTTTATCTTGAATCTACTTTTGTGTAGTAAAAATCTCAACAGCTTTATTCTTGTGAATACTTCTAGTATGTTTAACCTTTCTGCATTACTTTTCTTTAAATGGATCTATGGTATTCAGTATACAGATTTTTTTTTACCTAATTTAAAAAAAAATTTAAATTAGCTTTGTTTTCCTATATATTTGGTTTTTGTTCCTGTGTTATGTTTGATTTGAAGAGGTCACACACATACATTCTTACACACAAAAGTGTCCATCATCCTTATTGAAACTTCCTGGATAGTTTCATATTTATGAAATTTTGAATCTTTTTCAATTCCCAGAGCTACGTATAAGGACTGGATTCAAAATATATTTGTTAACTGACATGAACTGTCAGCAAGAGTGAATTTCTCGCAGTAGAGTTTGGAAAAGAATCGACAATCCAATGTTGATAAATTTGGGGCAGGAATCTTCCTGTCCTCCCTAGAAGCTTCAAACCTGAGTTGCTACATCTCTCCACAATGCACCTGCTATTTCCGTGCTTGGCACAGACAAATCTGACAATTCTGGTCAATAAGAAATAAAGCACAGTCCCTTCCTCTTTAGCCACCTGGCCATTACTACCAATCGATTCACAGGCAGTTCCAATCTGGAATGAGATTTTAACTGCCCCACTTGCTTCTCCTAGATCAATGTGATGGCTGAAAACAGCAATAAAGGACTAATTCAAACAAGTTTAAAATTCAGAGGAATACAGACAATGCGGAGGCCTGAAAAAGAACTGCATCCAAAGTAAGACTTTTTGTCCCTTTTATTGTTTCTTTCACTTAAGCCTTTTGTTATCTCTGCATCCTTCCAAAGTCATTCTTCATTTACTTGGTAAGCTGTCTTCCTAAATAACCTCTGATAGACATATTTCTGAATTTTTAAAAACAGTCTTTGAAAGAATGAGGTTGCAGCCACTGCATTTTTATTTCTAGGCGAGGCTCAAGTAAATAGAGACTTAAAGTTAAAAAGCTGCTATAGGGGTCCGTTGGCTCACCTGTCCTATCCACAGTAAAAAAGAGCCTCACCTTGAGAATCCTGAAGGGGATGGGGACGTGGTGGAGAAATGAGGGCAGGTTTGTTTTGTAGAAGAAAGGATTATATTTTTAAAAAACTGGCATGTATGCTTAGAAGCTAATGCATTAAGTGACACATTATGCTTCGGGATACAAATGGAAAAACAATCACAGCTGGATAAAAACCAAATGCTAGACCAGGGAAACCTGTGCTAAATGAATGCTAATCAGGTTAACAGACCAGGCATTACAAGAATGGAAACACATGGTGCCTGGCATTTGGAAAAATTTTAAAAATCTCAGAAAAAGAGCCCATGACCCAGGGAAAGAGGTATCTCCTCTCCTATCTCCTTTAGTACTAAGAAGAACTAACTTTGAAAGGTCGTGGGACATGGTTCCCTTGAGCACTGGTCACCATCTTAACTAGTTTTCAAGAAGACAAGGTAATTTTTTCACAATAGATCAAACCAATGACATTGTTTTCTGAAAGAGTCAAGCTTTGTATACTCTTATACAAAGTAATTACGATAACAGGCTAAGTTAAAGCAAACGTTAAAGAAAAGAAAAGGATAAGAGTTGGGGGAAAATAGACATGTACTTAGGTAGTGGCTGAAAAAAATAGAAATATGTAGATTTATTATTCACTCCACTTTTACAGGCAGAAGTTAGAAAATGTCCTTTATTTCCAGAACCTTCTTAGGGTTGTGAATTTTGCTCCAACAGCTTTGAAACAAGGATTGGAAAGAAATTGAGCAACAGGGAGCTGCAGAATGATACACATGTAGATTTGACAGAAACTAAACAAATTCAAATACAGGTAAATGAACATCTTTTCTCAGTGAGTGTCAAAAAAAATAGCATTTGGTTTCCAATTCATTTATATTCTTTGAGTCTCTGTATGCTTTATCATTCTTCCCAAGTTAAATTTCCAAACTTTGCAAAATAATTGTCAGGTCATTCAATGTAGATGACTGAGCAGTTAAGGGAAGCCTGGGCACCCAAGAACATGTGTTGAAACTGCTGATCAGGTCTGATCAAGCTGTAGTCTCATTTGTCAAAGTCTTCACATTCTGACAAAACTGACATTTTGATTCAAGGGACAAGAGAAACCTGCCCTGGTCTTTTCTTCATATTTAAATTAAAATGTGTGTGTGGGGTAAACTAAAAAAAAAGTGTGGCATCTGACAAAGATTCATGTCTTTGAATAATGAATGGGCAATTTAAAATATCAACTTAGATTATTAGGCTCTTCATGCCAAACGGCTCAATTTCTTCCTTTCTTTTCTTTGTGTAAAACATACCAAAAGCCGTGAATTTAATTCAAGTCAGCGGGGTTTACCTGGCTTTCATGGTTTGGAGAATCACCACTTTGCTACTTTTGTGCTACATAGACAATAACTCTACATAAATTTTTAATTCACCATGCTTTCTAAACACACTTCCTCCATGATGGTAGATCTCCCATGGAACAAAATATAAAACCCAAAGTTTATAGATTTGGCCTGTATCAAGCCTGGCCAAAAATAGTTACCTAGGGATGGGCTATATCATCTTGTCAATTACATCAAATTTGAGTTCGGGGATGGATTTAGAAATGAAAGGCTCAGATGGCATAATGAAAGTTGTGACTGGCAGGAAAATACCCTGAACAAAATTGTAAGTTCAATTCAATAAATTCAAAAATCTTCTGTATTTTTTTGTTTTTGACCCAAGTCCTTAGATCCTGAGGGTTTTGAGGTTAAAAAGAAAGAAAGAAAAAAGATATCACCCATTCTTCATGGCAAAAACTGTAGCGCCCCCTATGACCATTTTCCCTTCAACCAGAATGACAGAACCACTGATTTTTAGCCAGATACATAGCTCATGAGAACAGAGAGAACATTTTTCAGCCTCCTTTGCAGATAGGTAAATCCACATGAAGTGATTCTTGCTTCTTTGCACGTATACTGCTTCCTGGAATGCTAAGGGCATGGAACTCTAGCTGCCACCTCTGACTGTGAGTGTGAAGGCCCCACCCAGGAATGGTGGGCTGGCAAGGTGGAAGGAGTGTGTCCCGGACTGTGTGATGTGGAACCACCAGATCGTCCCTAGACAGACGTTAACGGACTTGCACAGGAGAAAGAAACCTCTCCTGTGTTTAAGCCACTGCTACCCTGGGCCTTTGTTCTTTTAGCTGAACTGAATCCTAATGGATACACAATCAGGGGAGGCTTATTTTGAAGAAGTAATTACATGTGCACGAAGGTATCAGTTAATGCTTCAAAAACAAAACCAAACCTTACAAATGGTTAAGAGTCTTATTCAGCTCCAAGTTTTTGTCACTGCATCTGTAACTATCCAAAAAATATTACATACTTTAAAGTGTAAAGTAATTTCCATATATTATCTTTTTTGAGTTTAGCATTGTTCAAATTATTTTCATTTTGTCCTACATATTTGTGGTCAGATTTTTCACCATGGCTTTGACTTTTTCCTCAATTTTGGCATTTTATTTTAGATGACTTATCACCAGCTCCACCAAACCCTCTGTGAAACAAAGTAGGCCAAGGCTGGGTGGGGGTGGTGGGGTGAGAAGATGACTCACAAAGAAGGAAATACAGTTCTTCAAGGTCATATAATGCAACCATGAGGGAGACGTGACCAGAACTCAAGTCCTGTGATTCCAGGCCGATCTCTGCTCACGGATAAAGCTGCCCCTCCAAACTCCTATTTCCTTCCCTCTCCTGTCCAGGATTACTGCTTAGGAACTAGCACAGAACAGTGAACAGCAACCTCATTTCACAAATCAGTTGCTTGGCATTCTGAATTCTACGTAATTTTTCATCATGTTTGTTTGTCTTCTTGACAACCTCATTTCATCTGGAATCTCCAAAGTAGGACTAAAGTTCAAAAGGATGGGCCATAAATAGATAGGATTAAGTTTTTTTGATTCAGAGAAGAAACAGAAAGTCTCAAATACTGTTATGAAACTTCTGATGTACAGTCTGCATGTCAGAAGCTTTATTTATTTCCTAGTCATGCTTCTGTTTTTTCCACCCCAATATATATACATATTGTTCAAGTCTTTTCTTCAGGGAGTCAAATATAGTCAACAAACATGACCCAAATGTGTCTGCCCTCCCTAAACACACATACGCACACGTAACTTTAGAGAGATGCTGAGAATCTATGTTACGTGAAGAGCACTGGATAATCTAATCAGTTGCCAAACTTTAGGAAATGCAGTACCACTAAAGTATTTTTTTAGATGTAGGCCAGCAATTCTTAAACCCAGAGGTATAGGCTCCTTATCCGCCCCCAGGCTGCCTAGCTTTCCAGTTTGGGTACTTTTACTTGAGAAATCAGTAATACTTGACACAGAAAGTAAGGAAAAAGAAAAAAAAAATAAACTGGGGAAAGAGATCAGAAAAGATGGTCCCAATCTTCCTAAGACATGCCATACATATCCCCCAGCCACCCCAGGAAAACAAGCTAGAGCCTACATTTTAGACTGATCATCATCCTCTGGTTAGAGGTTACATTTCTGCTGGGCCAAAGGCTGTTTCCAGGGGGTCAGAATGAAACCTACATGAAGACATCATTGGTCATTCACCAGTTACAGTTACCATTTGCATCCATGTATCTCATCACAGCCTGCAGTAACTACCCCCATGAACAGCTCAAAATCAGCTTAACACAGAAACATTGAGGGCGATTATAATACAACCACCCACAGAATCCGTCAGTATCAAATATATACGCCTGTCCCTGTTTCGTTTACATGAATAATGCATGTTCTCTCTGTATCCACATGCACGTAGAGGGGCAAAAGAGGATGGAATACGGTCCTGCAATGAGAATATACGGATAATCACAGGCCTCATTTCTCCAGACCAACAAAGGCACAAATGTTTTGGGCTGCTAATACCTGGGGTTGTGGTTTTAAGCATATTCCTTTTAGTTATATAATCACATAAAATGCATAACTGTGCAAAGCTGCCTGTCCTTCCATCCGTCCTCCTCCCTGCTCTTGTATCCACAGCTCCCCGATCATCTTCCTATCCTCGATTTTTATTTGTTTGTTTTTTCCTACCGGGCTTCACCTTAGTGGTTTCTACATCAGGTTTTCTTCATGATTACAATTAGCTTTGGAGTTTGTACGTGTTCAGCTTATCCACAGTGCCTTTTTGGGATCATCATAAACAACGCTAAAAGCACAAAAGACGGTCACTGATAGGAAAGAATAAAAACTCTTCCTTTTTTCCCTCTATTTGGAAACGCATCATGTGTCTCCTTTCCCAGTTGTGTGTGTGCACGTGTGCATGTGGGCTCACCAGCCAGACACATATTGACTTGGTTTCAGTTCACTTCTTGTGTCAGTAATTTGCTTACAGATGCTTTCTACTCTACGGGATGCAGTTGAAAGACTTCAAACCCTCTCAATTTCCATTTTCCAACTCTAATTTAAAAATGATAATAGCTATTTCATACCGCTTGTATGAGCAGTTAAAAGCGCCGAGTGCGTACAGGGCATTTACTGTGCACTCGATGAAGGTCAGTTTCTTCCTCCGCCACCTTTTCCTGTGTCCAACAAAGAATGTCAGATCTTTATCTGAATATGTATAACAATTTATTTTCGTTTGAAAAATAGTTAACACCCAGGTGACAGCAAAATTATTTTGTGGCAAAAGGATAAAATTCTGGCAAGGTTTAAGCTGCATACTTCACTATCGTCGCGTACGGAAACCCAGGGAGGCAAAGCAGAATCTCTCCAGTTAAGCGAAGCCTCGGTCACCGAGGCTGCCTTGTTGCTGGACGTGTAAAGATAGCTACAAAAACTCTGTGAAATAAAAAACTGAGCATCTTGTTACCCTGCATGCTTGCAATTTCTTAATCTTAACTCATTAAACTGAGGGATGGTATTGGGGGGAAGATAATGTATTAACTGTCAATTTACCCCACATGGATTTAACTGCATTTCTTTTATTCTTCAGGTAAAAGAATTAGTTGCTATTTGGGTCTTAGTTGAAAATATCCTCAAAAAACTTAAAAACTTGGTCAATACTGAAAAGTGCTATTTTAAGGTCCCTATCTCCTCCCCTTTCCGGTTCCACACCCAGATCTGTTCCTCCCCACAAAGGGGGCTGAAAACTCTGTGCTCCTCAGTACTGTTACATATGAAGCAGTGCAAAAAGTGCCTTCACTGGGGTGTGTGACAGGCCTATCTTTAGCCTGAACAATATGATAATTGGCTTCTAGGACATTTTAAGCATTAATAGAGGGAGAAAGTGGGTTGCTCAGTTGTTAGCAAGCCCCATCCTGCTTCCACACGTACATCTGTAGTCTCCCTCCTGCCAAGAATGCTCATTTTCCCTCTCTCCAACCTCTCTCTCTCTTTCCTTTTTTCACCTATTTATCTTACCCAATTTTTAAGGCCCAGCTCAACTCAAACCTGAATTGTGAGGCCTTCCCAGAGCATGACAGTGATTTCTCCCATATATATACTTCTTATTGCATATTTTCTGGAATACATGGCAGTAGTTCATTACATACAGTCTTCTTCATGTATGTAACAGATCCTGTCTCTTCCAAGTGACTATGGTGTTCTTCGTTTCACACAGTATATACCAGCACTGTGCTTGCAGGGCTTATAAAGATGAATGATATTTAAACTGATGTTTCTTAGAACTTGGACTTAAAAATTATCTGAGAGGGAAAGACAGTCTCTTGTGCCTTGAATGTTTAGCAACTAGATATTTATAGATTACTGGGGAATTAAATAGTGAAAATGTAATGTTAACACCAATTAAGATAGAGCTCGGACATCTATGTGTAAGATCCAACTTGAATGGGTTTTACTGTTACACATTTTTAAATTAGTTTTTTTATAAACATTATGATTACAAACTTTAAAATGCTTTGACCATAGATATATTATTATGAAACTAGAATCCATTTAGAGGTATTTTACAGTAATAAAAATGGGCTAATATATTTGTCAGCAGTTATGCTTGATTATCTAAAGGAGTAATAGGATTTATGGTACATCAATTCTATAAATATATCTTTCTATATATCATTTCTTAGCGGTAACATACAAAATGAAGTATGCAGAGAAAAACCGAAAAAATACCCTCTGTTCACATATTTTGAGATTTTAACATTAGAGTTATTTATTCATAAGAGTTTCATAATACATTAGTCAGCATGCTGTAGGATATTTTGGAAAAGTAATGAAGGCTTAATAATGTGAAATTTTTTTCCAGCCTTCTTTTCTAAGAAACAAATGAGGTGAGACTTTCAGTCCAAGACTTTAGCTCTTTCTACTCAATAACCTCATTTATCGCTCCATCCTATGCATTTGTATAGCTGCTTAGTCTTTTATGATTCTGCTAGTTCCTCTACTAGACTCCAAGCCTCTCTGGAGGGAGATCCAGGATTTGACATCTTTTTGGCAAGGCCTAGCAGCAGAGTGCCCATGAAGAAGTATGTGCAGATGGTAAGAAGGAACAAGAGCTTACCAGATAGATGAGGGGAAAGGGGAGAGGAATGGGAATGAATGTGAATGACAACCTGGTTAGCACCTACTGTCCTCCAAAGACGGTGCCACTATGCTAGCTCAGCATTGGATCAGACTTACCTCATTAATCCACACGGCTATCTTTATCCAAAATCTATATGCAGTGTTTACTGAATGCCTCCTTACTCTTAGGCACCATTCTCTGCATGTCCTTAGGGAAACTCATAAATATACATATGGCACTATGAGTTCTGGATCGTAGTGGTAGGGGTAGGAGTGCAAGGGAGAAAGGATCTTGTAAAAACAATAAGGAGTTGGCCTAAAAGAGAGAGAGCACAATGGCAGATAGATGAGCAGAGACATTGACGGGGAGGAGGGAACAGTCTGGGAGACACAGGAATCCGGAGGCAGTTTGCTGATGTTGGAACAGACAGTGCAAGGCACAAAACAGTGAGGAATGGGGATTAAAACCCAGACCCTATCCTAAAGGATGTGATAACCTGGTTAATGAGCTTGGACTTCATCGCATGTGCAGGTAATGGGCAGCCATCAGAGATTTAAGTAGGAGAGTAACAGGGTGTTTTAGAGGTTTACTCTGGTGTCACTTCCTGGTTAAAACCTTTAGATAATTCCCTAATGCTCTTAGAATGAAACACATACACCCTGCCATGGCCTGCCAGGTTTCTCTCCTGCCTACCTCTTTATCTCATATCCACACCCAGCTCAACCACCATCTCTTGTCCCAGGCCTCCTTTCTGGTCTTCAGAAATGCTCAGGCCTTTCTCTTGGCATTTTGCATCTGTTTCCTCTCTGCCCATATTCTTCTCCCTCAACTCTTCTCGGGGTGGGTTCTTTCTCACCTTTCTTATTCTGTACATCTCACCTCCTCAAAGGGAACATCTATGGAATCTTATTCATGTGACCTCCCTCAGTCACTCTATATATTTTTAATTTGCCATTTCTTCCATGGTACTTACCATACTATCTATCTTGATTGTTTATTATATTTGTATTATACTTGGTATATTATCACCCCTCCCAGAATGTGTCATGGGAGCCCTTGAATTCTTGAACTTGATTTATCATTGACACATTAGCACAGTGGTGCCCGGTACATGGACACTCCTTAATGTGTGTGTGTGAGAGAGAATATACTCTGAAGGTGAGTGAGAGGAAGTAGTCCAGTGGTAAAGCCAGAATTTGCATTAAAGATTTATCTGATTCCAGATTCCATTTTTATCCACTATCCAAAGTACTCCTACCTTGTTTTAGAGTACATACATAATCCATTCATTCATATACTGAGACAGATGCTATACATAGATGATGAGTCAGCCCACAGGCACCGTCCTCAAGACAAAACCAAATATACAATGAGTAAAAACACATTTAGCTGGCTTAATAGATATTATGTGCTATGGAAGCATATATCTATCTATGAAACTATTATCATGCAAAGGAAGGTTTTAAATCTTACATGGTTAATGTGTAAATGTGGTCATCTTAAAGATGTGGTCTTTGCCTATTTATTTATCCAAAAAGGCTCAACAAATGAGGATAAGAAATAACCACAATGCTAAGAAGTTCACTGTTTTTATAATACACAAAAGCACATTAATATCTTCTATAGAATTTAGTGCACAAATTAACAAGTGACATTCTTAAATCAATTTTATAGAAACTTAGGTTTCTTTTCCCTTGCTTGTTAAATTTTTTATATAACTGTATCCTACTTTGTGAAATGTATGCAAAATTCTCTAAAATTGAATAATTTTGATATATTTAGGGAATCTTAGCTTACATATGTCAAGATCATTCTATTCTAAATTTTTATAAAAGGTAGTACTCTATACCATAAGCTAAATAATAGATCAATTAAAATTTTATGTATTTTCCTCACAACAAATAAATATATCCTATCAATCAGGAAATAATTGGGGGGCAAAATTAAGACCAATTTCATTTTGGTCTTAATTCAATGTCAATCTCTTTTTTATGACGTAAGTTCTCAAATATTAGCATGTTTCAGGATTGTCTGAGACTCCTAATAAAGACTGTCCGGCCCCAACCTCTGTGATTTGTGGTTCAGATAAGTATGTTTTAAAAGTACCCCAGAAAATTGTGGGGGAAACAAGTAAGAGGTTTTATGTCTTCTACATTTCTGGAGCTCTACTAAAAAAAAAAAAAAATGATGCTTGGCGAAAATGCCTAAATTTTATAATGCCTCACAGTTTACAGCACTTTGCCATCCATTATCTCATTTAATTATTATAACAGCAGAAAGACAGGAAGCACAGGCATTGGCATCCTCATTTTAAAAACAAGAACCTAAGATTCAGGGAGGGTAATTGATCTGTCTTCTCACATTTGGTTGTTTTACTAGCAAAGTACAGTGATGTTTACTCATTCACATCACAAATATTTGAGGACCTGCTTTTGTGCCAGGCATTGTTCTGGGTACTTGGGATAAATCAGTGAACAAAATAGATAAAAATCTTGCCCTCATGGTGATGATGTTCTGGCAGGTGGAGACAGATAGTGATAAACAGTAGAGATAATAAATAATGAAACCAATATTCAGTCTAGTATTAATACTATCTATTCAAGGTAACCAAAAAGTCAAATACTATACCTTACAAAGATTAGGAAATGAACTTTTGAAAAAATGGGCGATTATCTTATGAATTTAATAGAAAATAAAATGAACCATGACACTCCATTGCCTTAGGAGTCTAAGTAATAGAAATTTTAAGTATAATAACAGCATTTTGCAAATATACAATCATTTTTTAATGGGGCAAAGCCTTCCTGTATGTACACACTAATTCTAAACACATACACATCTTAATTCCCTTGTGGCTACATTATTTGAAGAGCACAAGAAAAGTGGAATCTACATTATTCAGTCTACTCTGTAGATGGCACTGCAGGTCCAACAATGATCCTGGGCTGGTAAGTCTTGCTATCCCTGTCCAGCTTAGACAAGTATCATATTGAACTCAATGAAAACCATATTCATTCTAAAAACAGAAATCACTTTGCAATGGCAACCTTCTTATACAACTGTAGGACACAGCTCTGATTTGTAATTTAAGTAAAACTCTCCTTATAATGCATTAGGTACCACAAAGGCTGAAGTGTAGAAATAATTCTGTTTATCCTGTGGTATCTATTTTAGTTTGTTGACAGGTATAGTATAATGTCTGTTCCTGATATGGAAAAATGTTTCTCTGATAAACTGATATACATAATAAATCATGCCTGTGGGCTCTGGGTTTGACTCAACCAAAAAAATGCTTTTTATGGCATTTGAATTCCACTAACTAATGCAAGAAGTTAAGTGATATTCTGCAGGGAGACATGATTTAATGTCTGCTGAAGGTAAAGGATGAAGGGATAAGGACAGAGGTATTGTACCGCAGTCAGACCATAATGTCAAGGAGGGAAAGCTTGTCATCTCAAGCCGGGGCAAGGGGACTGCTGTAAGTCAGCTAAAGTATTTCAGAAAGAGAAAGGTCAAGGCTTCTGGTCCTGAAACCCAGACTTTTATTTTATTTCATATTGATTGACTGATTGATTAACCTTTTGCAGGGGTCACTAATGGCTAACGTAATGGAACTGTAGAAGGAGGGACAAAATAACTCAAACTAGGCCATGGGATCAGACTACCATCTTTTCCCATACATTTGAGTTACACTTTGTTTTTTTCTGGCAAACATTCTAGCCCAGAAAACAAGTCACAGATGATCCACACCATGTTCATCAGACTGGCCTTTCTTTGCAGGTAAATCCTGAAACTTATGTAGTTGGGATGGCAAGTCTAGTAGTTAATCATCAAGCCACTCAAGTGTCAAGATGAAGTTTCTCAAGTTCTTTCTTAGACTGCTAGAAAGACACGATTGACCTCGTGGCTATTTCTGCTCTGTAATGATCCTGTACTATGTTGGATATACTTGCTGAGCTCTTGTAGCTGACAAACGCTAGGTCACCAGGCCATGAAGATGGCTAACCTCTCTTGACCTCTGTCTGAGCCAGTTACTTGAAGAAGCTGACAGGGGAAAGATGAGGTGTTGTCTTTTTATACCTCCCTTAGAGCTTGTTGCTTCAAGCAGCCACTCATCCTTCCCGTCCCTATAGCCAACTGAACCTTAGTGACAGAAACCAAGAGTGTGGATTAATACAGAGATGGATGTTTAGTTCCAGAGCAGTGAAGGTGCTAGGAGGAGGAGAAAGCACAGTGGCAATTTGGACAAAGAGAGAGAGAGAGGATGCAATATATCAATCCTGATCTATAATTCTTCAAGCTGACCACAATGATTTTATTTTTCAATTATCTAGGAATTGAGGTATTGAAAGAAATCCAACAAGGACCCAGGGCTCTCACAGCCTTGGTTGGCAACAGCTTGGATCAGAAAACCAACAAACAAACTGGCAAAGCAATGCTGTTACTCTCTTCTTCCTTGTAGCTCAGGTTTTAGTGAATAGCTGAGAAGCTTGCCTTAAAAAAGACTCAAAATTTAGTTTAAGGTTAGCAATCATTTGATATAATAATTTCAAAAACTCTAATATCACCCATGACATATTTAATTGAAAAAAAATTCTAATTACGACTACTGTGTGAACCCATGATGCAACACTAATTGTTCTGAGCATTCACAGTCAGCAATTACTAAAGCGGGCAGCTATCCGAGAGAGGATTCTGCTCTCTGCCCTCCAGCTAAAAGGAATCCTATAGGCTATTGGTACAAATAAACTTAGACTTCAAGGATATCAGTTATGATTTTCCTCAATTCACATCTTTTGTAGGCAAGTATTTGTCTTCATACTTTCAAGGACTCTGTTAATCCATGTTGTAACATAATTCTCAGAAAAAAGAAAACTTAACTACAGGATATATAAAGTTAGGTGCAAAATAATTACAATTGAAATCTGGATGAGGAAAGGAAAAAATTAAGGAGTAAGCCACAATATAAATTCTAATTCGTAATTTAAAAAAGAACGCCCTTAATATGACAGCATAGTGAATTTATCGGTACTAAATAATCATGATTTAAAAAATCACAAGAGAGGGGAGAGGCTAGATGGCGGATGAGAAACACCTCCAGCCAGGGCGTCTCTGCAAGAAGGAAAGACTTTAGATGAAAGTGAAAAAAAACAAACAGGCAGACAAACATAGATTGGATGAGGGTTGGAAGGAAGGGTGCCTGAATCTATAGGAGACTCCATGGGAAGAGGTTTCAGAGCAGAACTGGAAGGAGAAAGGCATCGGCAGGGTCTAAACCCTGGAAGGCTTGGAGACCAGCAACAAGGGTAAGTGGAGTGGTTAAATTTCCCCTCCCTTGCACCTTGGACTGCTGGTGGGCTCCTGAGCTGCCAGAGAGACTTGCCAACACCATCCCAGAGACGGCTGCTGCCCGTGAGCAGTAAGCCTCTTGTGGAAAGGGCACCAGGCTCCCAGCTCCCTTGGGTACCTCCCACCCCACAAACCCAGCCAATTGGCAGGCACCGTATTGCTTCATTCTCCCCTTCCCCTACCCTACCCGTGGCTGCCAAGAGAGACAATTTAGCCACCACCTGGAGCCATACACAGGGAATAGGACCTTTCCCTTTGGGGCCCTGCACTGGACTGAGGGGTACTCAGACTGTGAGCTCCATACCGGCCGGCTCTCCCCAGTGCTGCTTGCCTGGTAACTCCAGCAGAGTGGGGCAAACCCCAAGACAAAGAGACTGGTCCAGCTTGGGCACCCCGTGGGTGACTTGGGACCAGCATTCTTCTCCCTGGGAAGGTCAGGGATTGATCTCCTGGGCCCAGGGGACAGGCCTGCAGGCCAGATCCTGTACACCCAGGTCTTGATCGCATTGCCCCGGGGCACAGAGTGGATATTTGCGAACTAGTCTCCTGAAGTGTGTGTGCCTTCAGGGGCAGATCTGAGTGGCCCCTAGCTGTAGCGAGCTCAAGGGGCAACCCTTCTCCCACAGAAAGGACTCTAATAAACTTAATCAGGAATGAAAAAGGAGAAATTACAACTGATACCATAGAAATAAAAAATATCATCTATGAATACTATAAAAACCTCTATGCACATAAACTGGAAAATATAGAGGAAATGGAAAAATTCTTAGAAACACACAGCCTCCCTAGGCTCAATCAGGAAAAATAGAATTCCTGAATAGGCTAATATCAAGTACCAAAATTGAAGCAACAGTAAAAAAACCTTCCTAAAAACAAAAGTCCTGGGCCAGATAGTTTCACACCCAAATTTTACCAGACTTACAAAGACGAACTGGTGTCTATCCTGCAGAAATTATTCCACAACATCGAGAAGGAAGGAATCCTCCCCAACACATTTTATGAAGCCAACATCACCCTGCTACCAAAGCCAGGAAAGGATGCAACAAAAAAAGAAAACTATGGACCAATATCCCTTATGAATATAGATGTAAAAATTCTTATCAAAATCCTAGCAAACCGAACTCAGGTGCTTATCAAAAAAATAATCCTTCAAGACCAAGTGGGCTGCATCCCAGAGATGCAGGGATGGTTCAACACATGCAAATCTATAAATGTAATTCACCACATAAGTAAAAATAAAGACCCTATGATCTTCTCAATAGACAAAGAAAAAGCATTCAACAAAATTCAGAACCCTTTTATGATAAGAACACTTAAGGAAATGGGCATAGACGGGACTTACATAAAAATGATACAAGCCATATATGACAAACCCACAGCCAACATCATACTGAATGGGGAAAAATTGAAAGCATTCCCACTTAGAACTGGAATCAGACAAGGTTGCCCTCATTCACCGCTTCTATTCAACATAGTGCTGGAAGTCCTAGCCAGAGCAATCAGACAAGAGAAGGAAATCAAGGGCATCCAAATGGAGGCAGAAGAGGTCAAACTATCGCTCTTTGCTGATGGTATAATCTTATATCTAGAAAACCCCAAAGATTCTGCCATGAGACTAATGGAATTGATAAGCAAATTCAGCAGTCTCAGGTTAAAAAAATCAATGTACAGAAATCAGGAGCATTCCTATATGCCAATAACAAACTGAAAACTAAATCAGAGACTCAGTACCCTTCATAATAGCAACAAAGAAAATACCTAGGAATATATTTAACTAAGGAGGTAAAAGACCTCTACATAGAGAACTACAAAATACTGATCAAAGAAATAGCAGAGGGAACAAACAGGTGGAAAACCATACCATGCTCATGGGTCAGCAGAATCAACATTGTTAAAATGTCTATACTATCCAAAGTGATCTACAGATTCAATCTAATCCCTATTCAAATATCAACATCATTTTTCACAGATCTAGAAAAAATAATTCTATGCTTTGTATGGTACCAGAAAAGACCCTGTATAGCAAAAGCAATCCTAAGCAAAAAGAACAAATTGAGAGGCATCAATTTACCAGACTGCAAGCTATACCACAAGGGTATACTAACTAAAACAGCATGGTACTGGCACAAGAACAGAGACATAGACCAATGGAACAGAACTGAGAACCCAGATATAAATCCATCCTTTGACAAAGGAGACAAAAACACTCACTGCGGGAAAGAACCCTTATTAAATAAATTGTGCTGGGAAAACTGGATAGACACATGTAGAAGACTGAAACAAAACCTGCACCTCTCACCTCTCACAAAAATCAACTCATGGTGGACAACAGACTTAAACCTAAGGCATGAAATAATAAGAATTCTAGAAGAACATGTTGGAAAAACTCTTATAGACATTGGCCTAGGGAAATAATTTATGAAGAAGACCCCAAAGGCAATCACAGCAACAAGAAAAATAAATAAATGGGACCTGATCAAATTAAAAAGTTTCTGCACAGCCAAGGAAACTATCATGAAAGCAAACAGACGACCTACAGAATGGGAGAAAATATTCACATGCTACACATCCAATAAAGGGCTGATAACTAGAATCTATATAGAACTCAGGAAAATCAGCAAGAAAAAAATCAACCCCATTAAAAAGTGGGCAAAGGACATGAACAGAAACTTTTCAAAAGACTAATGGCCAACAAACATGAAAAAATGCCCAGCATCTCTAATCATCAGGGAAATGCAAATCAAAACCACAGTGAGATATCACTTAACTCCAGTGAGAATGGCTTTTAACAAAAAGTCCCAAAACAATAAATGTTGGTGAAGATATGGAGAGACAGGAACAGTCATACACTGCTGGTGGGATTGCAAACTAGTACAACCTTTGTGGAAAGTAATATGGAGATACCTCATAGAGCTAAAAGTAGAGCCACCATTTGATCCAGCAATCCCATTATTGGACATTTACCCAAAGGAAAAAAAAGACATTCTATAAAAAAGACATCTGCACTTGAATGTTTATGGCAGCACAATTCACAATTGCAAAGATGTGGAAACAACCCAAGTTGTTTAATGAGTGGATTAATAAAATGTGGTATATGTATACCATGCAGTTCTACTCAGCCAGAAAAAACAATGGTGATGTAGCACCTCTTGTATTATCTTAGATAGAACTGGAGCCCATTCTACTAAGTGAAGTATCACAAGAATGGAAAAACAAGAATCACATGTACTCACCATCAAATTGCTATTATCTGATCAACACTTATGTGCACATATAGTAGTAACATTCATCGGGTGTCGGGAGGAGGGGATGGGTATATATATATACCTAATGGGTGCAGTGTGCACAATGTAGGGGATGGACATGCTTGAAGCTCTGACTTAGGTGGGGCAAAGGCAATACATGTAACCTAAACATTTGTGCCACCATAACATGGTGAAATAAAAGAAAAAATAAAATAAAAAAATCACAAGACACGAAAATTGGATTTGGGGAGGAAGAATTTATGGATTTTGGAGATGAGGAGAGGGATGTTATAACACTAAACAACCATTTGTTTTCTGAAATGAAAATCACTTCATGACATATAATCTATTTAAAGTTGTTTCCAAGAAAACAAGTGAATACATTTAATTACTGTAGATGGAAACATAATTGCATGCACATGTAATCATAGAAAAGTACTAATCTACTTGCCTACCCCGTGGCAAATAATAATTTAGTTATGGGCATGTAAATCTTATGTTTGTTTGTTTGTATTTGCTAGAACCGTGAGTCCCTTCCTGGACACGAATCTTTTTGCTCTGTCACCATCACAAGGATGGGCTTACATATGACATGCTCTCCAGCTAAAAAGCAGCAATGGGCCACTAAAGAAATAAGAGTGCCACATAAGGAACAGGTTTCTCTTACCACTGTGGCTAATTAAGAAACAGATGTTGCCTTTCAACAGAATCTGTCCATTTTCAGTCCTATGTTTTAGGATCCAAAATGATGCTTTTCTGAACTTTGAGATGTTACTGCTTTTCACATCACAGGGTTTAAGTCTAGGTGTCACAAAACATCTGTACAATGAACAGGACCACCTAGACTGGTTTTCAAGAACCCATTTGACAAATCTTAGGGAATTACTGGCTTCTGTGGAATGATATGAAGATACTAAAGGGTCAGTATTAATAAGCAGTCCTATTACAGAATACAGAAGCATTTCATTTTAGTGGCCCATCCCATTCTACCAGTTACACCCTATTTGAGCAAATGCTCGAACACACACAAAGGCAACTCAGCTCAGCCTTGGCTGCACAGCAAACACCTGGGGATCTTTAACAAAAAAAAAAAAAATCTAGGCCACACCTGAGACCAATTAAATTGACCCTCCACATGTGGCACCAAAGCACCGGTACCTTTTATAGATTCCCAAATGATTCCAGGGCACAGCCAGGGTTGACCGTCAGGCTCTAATACCTACATTTTCTTCAGCAATACTTCAGGAGGTAGCAAAGAAAGTAGTAAGACAAAATGCTTGGTGTAGGCTAATTTACTAGAAAGTCATAAGGCAACTAATTCTCTACAAAATTCTTTTCAAGTATGTCAGGAAAAAAAATCTTTCCATAGCAGCACTATGAATTCTGAGACCCTGGTAAAGGTTTATCTTTACTTTAGGTAGGAAGGAGTACCTACCTAAAGTAGTGAGTAGTAAGTGCAGAGGCATTGGGCTCAGGCAGCCAGAAAATAATCCAAGCTCTGTTGCTTGAGTGCTTTGTGACCCTGGGGGACAAAGTTAATATTCCTACACTTCTCTTTCCCCACCTGTGTAAGAGTACTTTGACACTGTTAAGTTGCAGGAGACAATTCACAGAAAATACTCAAAAGAGTTGCTGACACATAAGGAAGCACTCAGTATTCACTTAGTATTTGCTAGCTATTATTTCCTGCAGAAAAAAATAAGGTAGAGGCCATAAATAAACTCAGAAATTTATTTACAATGTTATGAATTTCTACAGGGATTTAAAAAACTGTATGTGACAAGCCACCATATGTGATAGCATTTGCATTATACTTCAAACAAAACAGTCCTTTATCTACCTTTATGTTTTAAGGTTCCAGGTAAAATTTGCTGAGTGAAGGGTTCTGCAATTTAAGAATTTAAAATCCTTTGTGTTACCAGAATTTACCATTACTGCATAGATTTAAAACACATCATTAGAAATATCCTGGTCAATGGAATTCTCTTGGATGCCTGCTATAATAAATACGTCAAGCTACGTTGCCAAGTTTTTGGCTTTCACATATTTTACAACGCATTTTTTGTTAGGTACTGTACTTGGGAAACTTCGCTGACAATGAGAATGATGCTGATAAAACTTTCTTAGTTGTAGATTTTAACTGAATTAAAACCACTGAGAATATGCTAGGCCTTGACTAGCACAGTGCTAAACATGGCCTTGAATCTTCAGAAATTTCACAAGGTTTTAATATTCAGGGAAAAAGTCTGATATTCAGTTCTGGTAGAAATATCCTATTTCAGCTGTCCATCATGATTTCTATGAAGACAGAAGTATAATTTATTATTGTTATTATATTGGCTGGTGATTGGAAACACATTACCAATGTACAAATTAGAGCCTCTAATTTTAAAGTAATTATCAGCCAATTTCAGAGTTGTTAACAGGATTAAAATTATGAATATATTAGCTGATTCACCCTCACGAATCAAATTTTGATTAGATGATACTAAATGTTAATATGTATACCATTCAAATTTCTTAAAAGCCTTTTTAGTATAAAAATTTTCACTAATATATGCAGAGCTAGGGGAGGGAATGAATGATTGATGGTTTTCCCTTATAAACCTTATTAAAGGTCTTGATTTGGTTGGTCTCCAACTGTTTTGGCTCAGAATTAGGAATTCTAGTTTTGATGACAGCTCATGTGCATTGATTAGAAAAACATCTCACAGAGCTATTAAAAAAGCAAGTTAATCACTAGAAGTATAACAGTGGATGGAACAATATTTCATACTCAAAAAGTTCTTGAAGATTGTGATTTTCAGTTTCTTATAGGATATATGCTTTTAAAGAAGCATTGATGAGCAGTTAGTATCTACATGAATACATATTAAAATCTATTCATTTCAAATAGGCAGGTCCTATTTGATTTCTACCTGTAAGCATACTCCTTCCATCAGCAGAATCAGGTCTGAAATGCAGTGGGATGGGTGAGTAGTTGGCGGGTATGTAATCGTAATGATTTCCTAATGTCTAAAGAACTTCATTTGTAGTACATCTGGACCTTAAATTACATCACTTCATTTTAAACAAAAGACTGTGGGTCACCAGGTTTGGCCAGAACAATAGGACAGAATAAATTACAGAAATAAAGGTTTGTCACATCTCACAAGAAGAATTTTTGTTTGTTTATGTTAGGTGAATTTAGAATTTTAAAGGTGAGTGGTACATATTGAAAAAGATGATAATATTTAATGTAGCCACCATTTTTTCAAAATGTGCTTAATATATCTATCCTTTTAGAATGAATGAGAAATGCTTCTTTTGAGTATTTAATGGAAATAAGGTGCTAGTTTCCTAGGTGGTCTGATTTTTTTTTTTTTAAATTCTATTTCCTGTATCTTTCTCTAACACAACTTGTACATGATTGCAGTCATCTTTGTTAAACACGAAGGTGACCACTTCCCTCCTCTGTTTAAAACCTTTTCCCATTGCTTATAGAGTAAATCCAAACTTCCTCTTATAGTGTAAGGTCCTTCATGATCTGATCCCACCCATATTTCTAGCACCATTTCTTATCTTTTAACTACCTCTACCGCATATACCAACTATAATCATGATATACTCTTGGAAATGCTGCACCATGTTCTGGAATGTGCCCCAATTTCTTTTTAAAGTTTCTCCAAAAGACTTTTCTTTAAAGATTATTTCTAATTGTGACATATCATTGCATCCCAAAAGAAAAAACATCTTAAAGATAACCCTTTGGCATCAAAGGAAATATTCAACTATGGGGACATAGGCACTTCTATACAAGTTACACATTATTTAAACCCTGTGTGAACAAGTATGTATTTTTCCAAACTTAAGAAACAACAAAAAAGGTATTGGATTTAATCCTATTTATAGCCCTAGGCAAAATAGAAATTACTATAATAACAGAAACTCATGGAAATAGATGATCATGATAACCGACTTAGATTTAATATTCTTCCATATTCAGAAAACCAAGTCAATGTAGTTCATATCCCTACTCTCCTCGTTTTATGGTTCTTGGCAAGTCTTTTGATTATTTTTGTTCTCAGGCAGGGCTGCCAAATCCTCTTCTAAGCTCCATCTATTCCAGAGTTCAGGTCTCTCCAGTTCCAGCTCTTGCTCTGCTGCCAAGCTCCCCTTCACTGCCTTGGCATTAGAAACGAAATGCTGCCATAGAAGGAAGCCCCCCTAACAATCTGTGTGCAGGGCAAACAGGAATTTCCTTAAATCCCTTCCCTTTAAAAAAATTGAATGGGACATAGCCTCGAATCTTATGGTCCTTTCTTTGATAGTTTGTTCCTGCTTTTGGTATCTCTGTGTCTCCTCCCTGGTCCTTTTTTCTTTATCCAATTATGTAACCATAGAATTTCCTTTTAAGTATGCAAAAACATAACAGGATTTTAGTGTCTGTGGTTCCCATAATGAAAATTAAAAGATCTGATAAAGGCTGAAATAATTCAGTAATAATTCTGATAAATATTCTAAATATACCCTATAGCCTACAATTGAGTATATTGATTCTTAGAACTTAAATTGCTGTGTCACACAGTATCAGAGAGGTTGGATAATATGTACTTAGCATGCATTTTAGGCAAAAGGTTAGCAAGTTTCTAACTTTTAAGAAGTTTCTGCAAAATTATGTCAGCCTTTCCAAAGCCCTTTTCTAACAATGTAATCAGAACCACTTTTCCTTTCCTCAGGGATCCATCTATTCTCTGATAAACTTAGTATCCACTTTTCTAAATCAATGAGACCAATGAGTACTTTGACTAGAATCTCCTGTTTTATAATCTAAGTAACTTTAAAAACAGTTTACAAAGGCAAAGGATTCTGGGATTTGTTCTACTCAAAGGTATAAAGCACAAAGCAAGGCATTATTAATACTTCTGAACACACGTAACAAAAGAAATCATTCAGCACCATTTCAGCATATTCCCCACTCAGGAGACTCATGCATATTTAAATGAATTAATTTATTTTCTGCAATTTGCTCTTTAAGTGCTTAAGTGGCCATTTGCTGTTGCTTATTTCAGGATTCTGTGCCCTTGTTCTCTGAGTCACCAACTTATAGCTTGAGTGCTCCAGGTGTATTTATGCTCCCAAAGTATTTTAAATTACCCATTAGGAAATCCAATTTCCTATTTATAAGACTCAGAAGTGATCTTCCACTGGTAACTTTTTCTTAATTAAGGATATAGGCCTGAATTCACAGCTGAATTATCTATTGGCTCCATGACAATCAATATTATAGACTGTCATCAATATTAGAATCTCAGATAGTCACTTAAGATGGGCCACTCTTCAACTCTATTGGGATTGACATTTTGGGTATCCGTAAAAGTCATCACCATAACAATACCCGCTACTTACCATACTCTGCACCAAGCACTGTACATACATTATCTCACTTGATTCTTCAACAGTCCCATGACATAGTTGTTATTTTCTCTATCATTACATCAACTAGAGATCAGAAAATGTAGGCTTAGAAAAGTCACATACCTAGTAAGTAGCAGAACTGATATTTAAACCCACCTCCCTCTTCCTTCTAAACTTCACACTGACCCATTCATGTCTAAGACATGTGATTATCTTTTAGAAGGTAAAAAAGAATAATAATTAACACTCGATTTCTGCTTTTAAAGAATTTATGATCTAGTTAAGGAAAGAGGGCTAACATAATTATACAGAATACTCCAATTCAAGGCTACAAGGGTCTTAAAGAGATACCCAAGTAGTGCTTTGAAGATTCAGAGAAATGAAACATCCACATCTGGTTGGGGGTACAAAAGAAATCTTCAAGAAGCAACTGTCACTTTGAAGAAGCCTACGAAATAAGGTGGGAGTCAGAAAACTGCAGTCGTGGATGTCAGGACATCAGATAAATGGCCCATTCTAGAGCTCTGGTCTTCAACTATGGATGATGCTGAAAATAATGAATCTAAGAGTATGAAGGATTTGGTTTTATTATGGATTGAAGTTCAAAGTTTATCATCTGCTGGTGGGCTCCACAGATATGGAAAATTCCTAGTTTTAAGAAAAAAGACTTCTAGAAACAGCAGAATTGGATCACAGTCATGAATAGTGTTCCTTAAGACTTTTGTTTTGAGGGACCTCTCAAAGGACATTTTAGTTATACTGTTAAACAGAAGGGAGATCTCCCTTGACAAAAATGATCATTTTAGATTCATCTCAGGTGTTATATCTGATTGGATCCTAGGTGCTGCCTCTTCTGTGTCCTCTGTCTTTGGTCTAACTTAATCTCCCAACCATGGCACTATAACTATCTCCATTTCAACCACCTGCTTGGGAAAAGTATACATTATTTCTAATTTTTCCTGGGGAAACTAATCCAGTTTAGGCTTTCACTCTTGACGACACAATTAGAACAAGAGCTTTGCAAGGCCAAGCCTTAGGCTCATGCTTCTTTCCTGATAATTTAATTTTAGTGGTTGCCATCTGACCCAATCCCATTAAGGATTTTCTGGCTTGTATCTTAGGGCAAGTCCCCTAGAGCTTGCACAATCTGGCATAGAAATCTGATTGGAGGATTCCTTCATTCAGCAAGTATTTTCTCAGTGGTTGCTCTGTTCAAGAACTACTCTGAGTGTTCATGATATAGTAGATAACTAGACATGCAATGCCACTGCTCTCATTAAGTTTAACTTTTAGTGAGGGGAAGACAGACACACAATACTTCCATAAGATGATTTCAGACAGTGATGATTGCAATGAAGAAAAGACAACAGAGCGATGCGCTGGAGATGCTTTGCTGGGAGGGAGGGCACTGTGCTAATGTAGATCTGATTATTAGCAACGGTCTCCCTAAACAAGTAACATCTAAGCTGAGACTCAACTAATATAATGTGAGAGATCCACTGGAAGATATGAAAAACAGTATTCTAGGCAGAGGGAAAAGCAAGTTTAAAAGCAAGTTCCTGCTTAAGGCAGGAACTAGAAGGTCAGTGAAAGTAGAGTTAAGTGAGGGAGGGGAGAGTAGTACCGGGCTGGGGAGGAGGGTGGAGGCAGGTCATGGAGGAGGACAGGAGAGTGGCTTTTATTCTAAATTTGAGGGACAGCCATTAGAAGGTGCCGAAATGGGAAGTGACATAGATTTATCTTGGCTTTAAAAAGATTGCTCTGGCTGATTTATGAAGAATGATTTAAAAAGGTGATCAATTAGGAGGCCACTGCAGGACTCCAGGAGAGATAAGAAGAGGGCTTGGACTAGGATCACAGTAGGATAAGGGTGGAGAAGATGGGGAAAAAGGAAGAATGAGTCTAAGGTCTTTGACTTGAGCAGTTGTGTAGATGGTGGTTACTGGCACGAAGAACACAGACCAGGTGGGGCAAAAATCAGGTATTTGTGGTCATGTTGGGGTAGACAAGGTTCTTAGACATTCATTGCACAAAGATTTACTCAACAACAACTCTGCACTGGGTACTTTTCTGGGCACTAGAGATTAAGTTATAAACAAAGCAGATGGAGTTTCTTTAGTCGAATGCAGCTTGTATTCCAGGAATCCTGGTAAAAATGAAGAACAGAGAGGGCAGAGGTAGAGACACATATGTGAGAAGCAGTGTCATTTCGAAGTATTTAAAGTTATGAGATCATTTAGGGAGAGTTTATAGGTAAAAGAAGGAAGAGATCCAGGACCAAACCAAGCAAAGAGGGCCATTTTCTTAATGTGAAAGTGGTGCAGGAAAAATATATTTGTTGACTTCTAGTTAACAAACTTGTCTCAACTCAGTCTTTAAATTATTTGAAAATATTGACTGACATGGCCAAGTGACCTCTTCTCCACCCTCTACTGAATTTTTAGATTGTGTAGGCACCAGAGCAATAAAGTTGATGATGCACTACTTTCATTTTCTTCTTCTATTCATACACTCTTTATTAAAAATTTATTCAGGGTAAAATTAAGTGGAAAACACAGCTAACTATAAAATTTGAACCACACAAATCTCCAAATAATTTGTAGTTCACATAAAAATTAATGGTAAATCAGTAACAGCGGCTGAATCTATGCGTCACCCATAGATAAAGGGAAGCACACATACTTTCCATAATGCTCACGCTAACTCCACAGGTTTCTTTTCATTCCAAGGAAGCGCCTTGAATTGCCAGTGAGAGGCATTATTATTTCAAGAGGGAACTTTCATCTGTTTTAATGAATTTTTAAAAGCTCAAAGTATTGGTACTTACACTTAGTTACAGATTACTTGGGGCGTAATTCACAACTCACTGAGCCACCCTGTGGTGCTGGGAAAGCGCTGCCCAAGGCCAGGCTTGCCCGTGATCAGTGGCCCCAGTCCACTCTGTGCTCTCTTTACCACTAGAATTCTGCTAGAGAGAAAGTGGGAATTGATGAATTCTTTATGTTCAACAATTAGTACTTGTTGTGGTTCAAAATTTTTACAAAAATAATTTTGTTTAACCTACTCTTCTTGATAAGTATTTTAAACTTTCTAGATCCTAACTTAACCCAGTGCCTTATCCACGGATGCTGTGGTCTACTTCTTGGTAAAGATTCACACGCCACATCATCGATGCTGTCATCTAGAAGTGTCTTCACCTTAACACCTAACTCATCATCTCTCCTTTCATTCTCTGTCTCTAGTTTCAGAGGTGGAGCTAAGCACATCTCTGTCTAAAACCCCCAGTCCTACCCTGAATTCCACCTTCCAGTCCCTTCAGGAAGGCCACGTCCACACGTCACCCCTCTCCTCCC